>PVKH010000039.1:0-56707 GCA_004027955.1 Chaetophractus vellerosus | reverse complement strand
AAGGCTCATCTCCCAAAGTCCAGCTGTGAATGATCAGGTTATGGCTTGTTCCTTTCAGATTTGAGCTGCTTTGTGTCTCAGCTTTGACTACTAGCCATCTCCTCTCTCATTTGATCTTCTCCTCTCTCAAAAGATCAAAATGGCAGCTCTTTATTCTCTATATCTTTTCTTTCTGTGTTCTCAGTTTATACAACACTCAGCAAGAGGGCAAAGATACCTAACCTGCATCAAGCCTCACTGGTCTAATCAAATCTAAAGTTAATTGAAACTGAATCTAATGCAATCAAAAGATACTACACCCACAAAAATGGATTCATGTAAGAACATAGTCTTTTGGGACTCAAAAAAAACTTCAAATTGTCATACTTGGCTTTCAAATTTTATTTAATTTTGGAATGGATAACAGTCACAAATCAAAAATCAAAAAGTTAAAATAAATATGGACAGTGGGAAATCTCTTTCCCATCTCAAATTGTCCATATGTCCATATCTTCACAATAGAAAGCTAATAGTCCTTCAAAGAGTTGTATGTGTATACAAACAAGTGTGATTATAAATACTTTTACTTTTATTAAAACATAATTTATATGTATTAAAATGCACATATCTATGAATTAAAATGTGCATAACTTTTGTCAAATGTATACAATTGAGCAACCTCTACACAAAACAAGTTATAGAATATTTCCATCACTTCATAAAGCTGCTTTGTGTCCCTTGGCCATCACCCCACTACCACCACCATAGTTGCAACAACTTCCGAATTCCTGACATCATAGATTAGCTGGGCTTTTCCTTGGATTTCATAAAAAATAGAATTATATGATGTATATTCTTTTGTATCTAGCTTTTAAAATCAGCATTATATTTTTAAGATTCATGCATACTGCTGTACTATCTGCAGTTTTTCCTCTTTCTATCTGAACAATATTTCATGTACATAATTCAAAAGTTTAATCATTATTATCATTTTAAGTGTTATGGAAAATTACTTTGGTAACCTCCCCCACCCCCATATAGATCCGGGAACCATCTCCTGTAGCATGATAAAGGTTATGCTTGGTTGCTAGGACAAAATCAACAAAACTAGAATAAGCCCACTTGCAGCTAACCACAAATGTCCGCTTCTGTACATCTGGTGCTTGCTTGCTTGGTTGCTAGGTCAAAATGATCCAAAACAAATATGCAAAGAAAAATCCTCTGCATAGTCCTTTGTCTAAAACTTGCTTTCAGTTCCTCTAACTAGAGTATAAAAAGAAGCTTAAGCTCTGCTTCAGGGCTCTCACTTCCATAAAGGTGTTGAGCTCGGCCACTTGAATAAAGGTTCTAAAAACTCTTCACTGAGTGCTGAGTCTTACCTTAAATTGAAGTGTTCAGTGCACTTCATTTGGAGGCCCCAGCAAGATTGGAGCTGGCTCCACCTGGGACTCCCAGGGGAAGGCCTTTGAGAGACGTTCCTCAGCCCCAAGATTGCCTGGTTGTGAGCTGGAACTCCTGGACAATTCGGCCTGGTGAACCACCTGTTCTGTTCTGGTCAGGTAAGACTGGATACAGCTAGGACTGTCAGACAGCCGGACATGGTATATGGTCTACAGTCAAGGTCGGAGGTGAGACTTCATCCCGACCTTTCTGGGAACCTCTGGGTTCATTTTACTGGTTTTTGTGTCGGCCTCTGTAGTGTGTCTTGTCTGTTAAGTGTTGGTCTTCTCGTGAGTCTGCTTGTCACAATGGGTCAATCTGTGTCATGTACCCTAATCCCCCTGGATTGTTTTCTTAAGAATTTTCTGGAGGTGAAAAATGCGGCCACAGGTTATGGTGCAAAAGTCAATCCAGGAACACTGCGCACCTTGTGTGATTTGGAGTGGCTGACTTTTGGAGTAGGGTGGCCTTCAGAAGGGACTACTAACAAACAAATTATTCATGCAGTTCAGAGAATTGTATATGATGTCCCTCACCCAGATCAGATGCCTTATATTGACTCATGGTTAGAGCTTGTGATCACCACGCCAAAGAAATTATTGTCTTGCCTTTCAGGTTGTCATCTGGATGGATGTCTGGGCAGAACCTTCCTGTTTTGCCAGTCAAAACAGACAAGGCTGTGAAGAGGATGGTTCTCCAGGATGATGCAGGAGATCCCTTCTTGGACCTCCCCCCTTACCAAGCCCCCAGCCCTCTGCTCTGTCTGCTCTTTCTAGTCACCCTCCTCTAGTTTCTCCCCGACATATGTGCTGTGGCACCAAATATCAGTCGCTGGGTAATGAGTTGGAGTCAGACCGTCCAGCTCCCCTTCTCCCACTCCAACAGGCAGGCTTCAGACCAGGGCCAGATGGCCAACCCTTTATGGTTTATACTCCCTTCTCATCTACTGACCTTTATAATTGGAAACAGCAGAATCCCTCCTTTTCTGATAAACCCCAGGGATTAATCTCTCTCCTTGAGACTGTTTTCTTTACCCACAATCCCACTTGGGATCACTGTCAACAGCTTCTACAGGCTTTATTCACTTCTGAAGAGTGGGAGAGAATTCGTTGGGAGGCAGTCAAGACCATCCTTGCTCGAGATGGCCAACCAACCACCGACATCCACTGTATAGAGGCCGTCTTCCCCACAGATCTGCCTAACTGGGATTATAACAATGACGAAGGTAAGGAGGCCCTCGAACCATTTTGCCAGACTCTGTTAAGCGGCCTCCACACTGCAGCCCAAAAGCCAACTAATCTCTCTAAGGTAATGGAAACAACCCAGGGATCAGATGAGTCACCATTAGCCTTTCTAGAAAGACTGATGGAAGCCTATAAGCAATATACCCCCATAGATCCAGAAGGTCCTGAAAATAGATGGGCCATTAATATTGCCTTCATATCCCAATTGGCCCTGGACATCCATCATAAATTGCAGAAATTAGAAGGGATTCAAAGGGAAACTCCTCTCAGAATTAATGGAGGTGGCTCAGAGGGTCTACAATAACAGGGAAGACAAAGAAGTCCAAACCACTAAAAAGGTGGCCAAAGTCCTCCTCAGCTCTCTTGTTGAAACTAGAGGCCATCCCCTCAAGGACTTTGGATCCTGAGGAACTCTGGGTGGACAGAGAGGGAGGTCTCAAGGAAGAATGGGTTACAGTCAGACCAATGTGCCTACTGTAAAGAGATGGGACCTTGGAAGAATGAGTGTACAAAAAAAGGAGCTAATCCCAAACCTGAACTGGTGCTGCACACTGAATGAAGGGGCCAGGGCTCCAATTGCCTCTGGGAGCCTATGGTTTGATTGAAAGTAGGAGGCATCCTGGTTGACTTCCTGGTAGACACTGGGGCAACATATTCTGCCCTTAAAACTGACCCCAGTCCTTATAAGAAAAATCAGACCCTAATCCAGGAAACTTGGGGCTTAACCATGGACCTCAGTTCAGACAGTAGATTTGGGGACTGGAACAGTTTCTCATTCATTCCTCATTATGACAGGCTGCCTGTACCCCCTGTTAGGAAGGGACTTATTACAAAAATTGAAAGCCACTATCTCATGTAAAGATGAAAGAACTAAAATATCCTTCAGGAGTCAGCCACAAACTCTGTTGGTTGCTTGTCCCCTCTCTGAAGAATATCTGTTAATGCCAGCTGAACCCCTGGTATTTGGAAAAGACTATTTACAGGAATTTCAAAAACTTGTTCCTGGGGTTTGGCTGGAGAATAACTCCCCAGGCCTGGCCAGTCACCAACATCCAGTTATTGTGCAGCTGTTGAGCTCAGCCCTCCCAATTTGAGTCTTGCAATATCCTATTAGCGAGAGAGCATGAGATGGAATAACCCAACATGTTAATAGACTGCTACAAGTTGGGCTCCTTTTTTCTTGCCAGTCACCTTGGAACATCCCCTCCTCCCTGTTTTAAAACCTGGAACCCAGGATTACAGACTGGTGCAAGACCTAAGAGAGGTCAATAAATGGGTTGAAACCCTCCACCCCACAGTTCCAAAACCATATACCCTCTTGAGCCGGATCTCCGCAGAACTTATGGTTTACTCAGTACTAGACTTAAAAGATGCCTTCTTCTCCATACCTCTAGCTACTAACAGCCAATTGATCTTTGCCTTTGCAGACCTGAGACCAGGAAAAGGAGGGCAGTTAACCAGGACTAGACTCCCTCTGGGATTCAAAAACTCCCCTACAATATTCAGAGAAGCTCTGGGGAGGGACCTGTTGGAATTCCAGGAGAGGCACCAGAAGGTGACAGTTCTACAATATGTAGACGACATCCTCCTGGCAGCCACAGATAAAGTGGCCTGCTGAGACACCACTTTAGCCCTGCTGAAAACATTAGAGAAACTGGGCTACTGAGTGTCAGCAAAGAAGGCACAACTCTGTGCTGAAAAAGTCACCTATTTAGGATATCAACTGGAGAACAGAGAATGAAAGCTGTCTGCAGCTCGGATTCAAGCAATCCTGGACATCCCTGTCCCAATGACCATCTGACAGGTATGGGAATTCCTGGGGGTGGCTGATTATGGTAGATTATGGATTCTGGGCTTTGCAGAAAGTGCACGACCTCTGTGTGAAGCTACGGCAGGAACCATAGACCAGTTGAATTGAACATCAGAAAGACACATGGTGGGCCCGGCTAGATAGCTCAGTGGATAAAGAGCGCGCTAAGGTACCGCATGGGAGGCCCCAGATTCAGTTCCCAGGGACCTCTCTGAGTGGGCAGATGGCATTGAGAAAGGCAGGCCACCATGGGTGGGGCAAAAGCCGCCATGGGCAAGGTAAAAAGCTGCCACGGGCAGGGTGGAGTCCCCACGGGCATGGCAAAGTCACCCATGAAAAGCGGAGCTGCTGCCTGCGAAGCGCAGAAGCTGGCAGCATGCAAAAACATGGAGGACTGCTGCCCACAAAACATGGAGCAGAGCCACTCGTGAAAACGGAATGGAGCCACCCATGAATGGAGCGAGCCCCCGCCGCGGAGGGCCGACTCCGTACGCCACCGCAAAGACAGGGGGAGACAAGAAGCAAACAGAAAAAAAAAACACAGAATAATGGACACACAGCAAGAGCAAGCAGAAGGGGGGGGGGATATGTAATAAATAAAAAATAAAAAAGAAAAGAAAAAAGAAAAAAGAAAGACACATGGCTTTTGAGAACTTGAAATTGGCTCTGGTAAGTGCCTCCATTTTGGGGCTACCTGACCTGTCTAAACCATTTCATCTATTTGTAACTGAAACAAAAGGCATAGACAAAGGAGTCCTAACACAAACAATTGGTCCATGGCGGCACCCTGTAGCTTATCTCACAAAAAAACTGGACTATGTAGCTGCAGGCTGGCCAAATTGTTTGAGGGCAGTGGCAGTCCCAGCAGTCTTAGTGAAAGAAGCATCCAAACTTATGTTTGGGCAGAACATGGTGGTACCCACCCTCCATTATGTCGAAGCTCTTCTCAACAGCCATCCAAGGTGCTGGCTCTCTAACGCCTGCATTACTCAGTATCAGGTCCTCCTCCTAAACCCACCTGCAGTAACTTTCTCCAAAACAGAAGCACTCAACCCAGCCACCCTTCTTCCAGATCTGGGACAAGCCCCACTTCAGCATGATTGTGGGGAAATTTTAGGAAGCCTGATGGGGTTACTACTGGACCTCATGGATGTACTGCTTAAGACAGCTGAACACACTCTGCATGTGGATGGGGGCAGCTTCATTACTGACAGAATCAGGTATGCCAGGGCTGCAGTGGTGGAACCTCCCTGAATTATTTGGGCACAAGCGTTAGGGCATGGGACTTCAGCCCAAAAGGCTAAA
The DNA here is from genome assembly GCA_004027955.1 of Chaetophractus vellerosus. Lineage (NCBI taxonomy): Eukaryota > Metazoa > Chordata > Mammalia > Cingulata > Chlamyphoridae > Chaetophractus > Chaetophractus vellerosus. The sequence continues at coordinate 50,929 of PVKH010000039.1, read as the reverse complement.
CTAATTGCCCTAACACAAGCCCTAAAATGGGCAGAAAACAAAACTGTCAACATCTTCATGGACAGTCAGTATGCTTTCACCATGACTCACTTCCATGACATGCTCTTCCAAGAAAGGGGACTATTAACATCTTGTGGCAGAAATATTAAGAATGTGACTGAAATACTAACACTGCTGGAGGCCATAAGGCTACCTAAGCAGATAGCTATAATACACTGCAAAGGACATCAAATAGGAAACAACCCTCAGGCAGTGCGGAACCATCTAGCAGACCAAACTGCCTGTGACATAGCTCGGTCAGGCCAGAGACCTGTCCACACTCTGGCCGCAATCCCAGAGTGCACACTAGAACCCCTACATTACACCACCAAGGAGATGGAATTTGCCAAAAGCTTAAAACCCAAAGTTAAAGAGGATGGTTGGATAACTTTACCAGACAGTAGAATTTATCTTCCAGATCAGGTAGGGAGACAACTTATTAGAAGGATTCATGAAGGTACGCACATGGGGACAACTAAACTTGCCGAGTTGGTAAGTAGAAACTTCTACTATTGAGACCTGCACACTGCCTGTAAAAGTGTTGTCGCCCGATGCATCACCTGTGCCCAAGTAAATGCAAAAGGTGGCAGAAAGTTAACCATGGGCAGTCAACTAAGGGAAGCAGAACCTGGAGAACATTGGGAAATTGATTTCACCAAAATTAAACCTGGAAAATTGGGATATAAGTATTTATTAGTGCTAGTAGATACATTCTCCAGATGGGTGGAAGTGTCCCCCACACAGTAGCTATCATAGTGAAGAAACTCCATCACAGAAATTATTCCAAGGATTGTGCTACTATTAGGAATAGGGTCGGATAATGGACCCTCCTCCATAGCAAAGGTAACTCATCAATTGGCAGACTCCCTGGGTATAAATGCACCTAGGCCTCAAAGTTCAGGACAAGTAGAGAGAATGAACTGTGCCCTAATCATTATTTACTCTCTTCCTTGCAGGCTTTTATCAGGTCCAGAAAGAAGTCCAAAGTGTAGTCCAGACTTCCCGACAAAACCAAGTACCTTGTGACAACCCTATTTTGCAGGTTCAGCCCAGAGACCTTGTATGGGTCCATAAAATCCAGGCTGGCACCCTAGAACCAAAGTAGACCAGCCTCTAACTGGACATCTTGACAACTCCCACTGCTGTCAAAGTAGCTAGAAAGAAGCATTGGATACATGCATCTCATCTAAAAACTGCCCAAACAGATCCTGATCTCACCCAGGCTGATCCTGATCCCGCGAATGAGAGGTGGACTGTAGAAAAAACCTTGCACCCTCTCAAGCTAAGACTCAGAAAGGGGCCACCAAAACTGTGAGCTATGTGCCTTTTCTTCTTCTTCTCCATAATGAGCTTTATTAGAACCTGGAAGGAGGTGTCACCCTTCCAGTTAGTTACCTACACTTGGTACATCATCCGGACTGAAGATGGATGATTTTAAACTCCACTGTTTCTAATTCCAAAAATCCACTTTTATCCTTTGACTTATGTGGGCACCAAGGTCTATTCCCTTAGTTTTGGAATTCCCTGCAAGTAGGAGGGGGCAGTGGGGGCAGCTACTTGGGGGGACACTACACAAATACCCAGTCTTATGGGTGTGGATGGAATGAATTAGAATGAGATTTACAAACCCACCAATTGTATGCTTTTCCAGCCGATGGGTCACTGGACTGTCAGGGGGAAGGCCAGTACTACTGTGCTCAGTGGGGCTGTGAAACAATAGCTCCTTGGGTTCAGAATAAGGACCCCGCCATAACCCTCACTAGGGGACAGCATCCAAGAAGTGGACTGGGTGGACATAACCCAATCCACATTTGGGTCCTAAATGGATTTGCCACTACTGTATGGGGGGAAAAACCTGGGGCCTCAGACTATATGTAACTGGGTTTGGCCCTGGGTCTGAGTTTACTATTCAGAGGGGAGTTTTGACACTCCTGCCTATAAACCCAGTAGGGCCCAATAGAGATCTGTTCCTTAAAACCCCAGAAGATTCCTCCACCCCCCCCAATAGCAGTCCCCAAGACTTAGAATCCATCCAAATGAGGCACCAAACCCTGGCCCCACATGAACCACTTTTCTCCATGATACAGTCTGTATTCAAGGTTTTAAATTCTGGCCAGCCCAACATAACTATCGATTGCTGGCTGTGTTTGAACCCCCAACCCCCACATTATGTAGGGTTAAGGGTAAATGGCTCCACTACAAACCCAAGGGACCCATTGTATATTCAACTAATTCCTGGGGAGCAGTGCACCAAAAGGTGTTTTTGGGGATGGCAGTCCATACTAACATTAGGGGACGTGCAAGGGAGCAGAACCTGTCTTGCCACAAATTCAACAGAATAAAACAAAGTTACTCAGTATACCTTGGACTGCTCATCTATAGCTTATGCTAATGAAACCTCAGAGAGCATGTATTCGGTCACCCCAAATGGAACCTGGTTTGCGTGCAATCACAGTGTCACTCCATGCTTATCCTCTGTTACCTTGAGTGACAATTCCAACCCTGTCATCTGCATCCTAGTACACATTATACCCCAAGTGTACTTGGGGCCCAGAGGAAGAGAACATTTTGATACTTTAATTAGAAATAAGTGGGGGGTCCCAATACTTGTCCCCATATTAGTAAGTCTAGGCATAGGAGGCTCAGCTGCTGTCGGGGCCATAGCCCTAATTACTGGTGAAGAGAACTTCAAAATATTAAGCAGACAGATCAATGCCAGTTTAAAAATCCCTTGATCACTCTATAACCTTTTTAGAAGTGTCAGTTGCATCCCTAGCAGAAGTAGTATTGCAGAATGGAAGAGGTCTAGATTTACTGTTCCTTAAACAAGGAGGCCTATGTGTGGCATTAGGAGAAATCTGTTGCTTTTATGCTAATCACTCTGGTATTATTAAAGAAAGCCTATCACTAGTAAGGAAAAGACTTAAGGAACCCAAAGAAGCTAGGTCTAAAGAAGATAACTGGTATGAGAAAATGTTTTCATGGTCTCCTTGGGTGACCACAGCCCTAAGCGCTGCTATTGGCCCAATAGCACTAATCCTACTAATTCTACTAGCCACACCCATACTCATAAACTGCCTGACTTAATATGTCCAAAAAAGAATCCAAGCTATAAAAATTCTAGTTATGCGACCCCATTATAATCCCCTTCTTGATGAGGAGTCAGAGTTCTGACTCCTCAAAAGAAGAGGTGGGGATGTTATGGAAAATTACTTAGGTAACCCCCCCCCAGGTATAGATCCAGGAACCATCCCCTGTAGCATGAGAAAGGTTATGCTTGGTTGCTAGGACAAAATCAACAAAACTAGAATAAGCCCACCTGCAGCTATCCGCAAATGTCCACTTCTGTACATCTGGTGCTTGCTTGCTTGGTTGCTAGGTCAAAATGATCCAAAACAAATATGCAAATAAAAATCCCTTGCATAGTCTTTTGTCTAAAACTTGCTTTCAGTTCCTGTAACTAGAGTATAAAAAGAAGCTTAAACCGTGCTTCGGGGCTCTCACTTCAGTAGAGGTGTTGGCCTGGCCACTTGAATAAAGGTTCTAAAAACTCTCTTCACTGGGTGCTGAGTCTTACCTTAACTTGAAGTGTTTAGTGCGCTTCATTAAGGACATTTCAGTTTTTCAGGTTTTAGTATGTGAATAGTGTTTCTATGATTATTCCAATGTAAATCATTTTATGGACATGTGCTTTCATTTCTCTTGGCTAAACACTTCAGTGTGAATGGGGTTATTGAGCCATAAGGTAGATGTATGTTTAACTATATAAGAAATTTCTGTTCAGTTTTTCAAAGTGGTTAAACCATTTTAAATTCCCAGCAGCAGTGTATGGACATTCTAGTTGCTCCACCAGCTCACCAACATTTGCTAGTGCCATTTTTTATAATAACAATTGTTCTGGTTGTGAAATGACAACTAATTGTGGTTTTAATTTGCCTTTCCCTGATGATTAATTATGTTGAGTACATTTTCATGAGTTGACTAACCAGTTGTATGGCTTCTTCTTTTCTTAAATATCTGTTCAAATACCTTTCTCATTTTTCACTTGGCTGCAGAGAGAGGAAGAGAGAGAGAGCTCAAGTTTGTAGTTGCTTATTCTTTTTTTTTAAAGATTTATTTATTTTATTACATATCTCCCCTTCCCCCCCCCACTGCGGCAACGTGCCAAGAGTGGTCACTGCGCAGGCGTGGCTTTCCCTGCTTGTGGGCGGCTTCTGCTTCCATTCACGGCCGGCTTTCAGTTTGCGGGTGGCTGGCTGCGCTCCATTCGCGGGCGACCTGCCCTGCCCGTGGTGGCTTTTGCCCTGTCTGTGGCAGTTTTTGCCCTGCCCACGGTGGCTCTGGCCCACCCATGGTGGCTTGCCATTCTCAAGGCGGTCTGCCCACTAGGAGAGGTCCCTGGGAACCGAACCCAGGGCCTCCCATGTGGTATGCCGGTGCCCTACCCACTGGGCTATCGAGCCAGCCCCTGCTTATTCATTTTTAATGCTGCATTTTAATGAGCAGTAATTTCTAATTTTTGAAGTACAATTTATAACTTTTTATGAGTAATTCTTCTTTTTGTGGTATAATAAATTATTGTTTATCCTGATCTTTTTGGAAAACACATTCTTCTAAGTTTTCTCATATAGGCTTTTTATTTCTAGCTATTATATGTAGGTCTATGATCTGACAGTGAAACAGAGATCCAATTCATTACTTTCCATATGGATTCAGTTGCTCTACTATCATTTGTTTAAAAGACTTTCCTCTCCCTCTGAATTGCACTAGTTTCTTTGCCAAAAATCAATTTACTATATTTGTGAATCTATTTCTGCACACTCTATTTTGCTCCCTTGATCTATTTGTCTATCCTTACAAACATGACATTATCATGAATCCTGTACTTTTATTATAAGCCTTGAAATCAGGCAGTGGAAATCCTCCTTTTTCTTCCTTTTCAAGGTGTTTTTTGATATCCTATTTCAAATAGTCATATGTGTGAAAAAACAAATATTTAGATTATTAATATTTTATTTCCTGAAAATAAAGAAACTGAATAGTAAAGAAAAATTGTCCCAGAATGCTCAACTCTGAGATCTGGCCTCTTAAAAGTGCAGGTCTTTAAATATAAAGAAATATCCTTTGTTCAAATAAATAAAGTAAGGAAGTCAGGAAGTTACTCCCAAAATGGGTGATGTGAGCTAATATGAGATTTCTTTCAATAACAAAATAAAAATTATGAAATATTGGACCAAAATTTTCAAGAAATTCAATTTTTCCAAAGGCCAAGTTGTACATCAACTATTGAGATGATATAGAAAACTGTTTCAAACATGCAGTAACCCATAGAATCTTTTGTTTAGGAGCTTTTCCTGTGTAATATACTAGAGAACAATGTTCTTGCAACCAAAAGAAGATTGAGGCAACTTCAGCAAAAGGATAAAATCAGGATAGTGGTGCCCTTTTGAGAGGGGAAGGAAAAGAATGGGATGAAGGGGAATACAGTACACCCTAAAGATGATAGCATTCCTTAAAAATATAGGTATGTATGCCTGGGTTCATACCATTATAATTTTTATTACTATCAACTCTTCAATAGATAATGTATTATACAAATAAGATATAAGAAAATAAGATAATCAACACAATTTAGGAGGGAAGTAAAAAGGTGGGAGGAAGAATAAGTATGGTGATTGATCTATCATTTCTGGAAATCAAAGCATATTATTAAAGCTGTAATTAAATAACTGAAGTATAAGCATATTTAACAGTAGAAATGTAAAATTAAGAGAGATAATACTTTTTAATCATTATAATCTGGAATGGAGAAAAGAAAGGAAAGAAAGGTATGTACTAATTTTATCATTGTTCATAGTACAGACCTAATAGATACCTTAAAATTTCAAAAAACTTATTTCATTATAGAAATTTGATATGTGTTTTCTAATGGTACCAACCAGACACATATAACGATTGTTCACTTCATGAGGCTGGTGCAACTAAGGAACTAAAATTTAAATTTTACTTATTTTAAATTAATTTTAATTTAGATAGGCACATGTGACCAGAGGATGCTGTATTGGACAGCACAGCTTTAGAGTAATATAGGGACCTTGGTCATATAACTTCTATAATTGCCTTTCTAATTTATGCTATTTGTCATGCATTTTTATTTTATCATTCCAGTGTCCCAGAGTGTTTCCCAATCCTGTAACAGGCATTGTATGAGTGAGAAATAAATTTTTGATATGTAAATTCAAAGAAAAATTTTTGTGATGTTTGTTTCTGTGGCATAGACTATCAAAACTGACAATTAACCAAAGTAAAAAGTAATTTAATATCCTCAGATATATGTAAAGATCTTAATGTATTTACCTGTGATCACACTGACTCCTGAATTATATAAATGTCATTGTCATGAACTTTAGTTCTTTCCTCTTTTTTATTTCAGAAAAAGTTTGTTGTTATTTTATACTATGCATGTTTTATTTATATTTACCCAAGTTCTTGCTATTCTTTTTCTTTCATTTCAAACCTCTTATCCATCATGTGTATTATTTTCAGTAAAGTTACCTAATGTGCCCCCAGGTGGAAATGGAGAGCAGTTCTATATTTGAAGCATATAGCATTTACATACTTCTCTATCTCATCAATCCCCACATTAGTTTCAGTCTTCAGTTTATCATTTAATATATTTAACATTCAGCACCCAGCTTTTTGTCCTAATTTCTCTTTTCATGTGGTTAGTTGGAGTTTGTTCTCTGGTAGTTTCATCAAAAGGCTTCTTGGAAAATTTCCAAATTTTATTGCATTTCAAACTTTGTAGACTTATTTAAATGTCAGTTTTGCTAGTTATAAAATCCAAGGGTTACTCTTGGATTTCTGAAGAACTTTGTAGATTTTGCTCCATTCTCACCTCCATTTATTTAATTATGGTTAATTATATTGTGCAGCAAAGCATGACTGGCCAACTGGCCTGTTTTCAATGAAGTTAGATGAGTGGGCCCTCTACAAGCTTTGCTAAAGGAAAATGTATATCCCTTGGAACAAAGATCTACAAGAATATTTATTTCCTTCTTTATATATTTATATATTTTTAAATTCTTAATGAACATGTTATTTTACTAATTTCATAAAACAAATAATTTTTATGTTGTTTTGATAATGAAGCTTTTTTTTTACTTTACCAGGTATAATAGGAGAGTCTATCTTGGTAATTTTGAGATTAGTAAACCATTGAGGTTGTTGGTGGAATCTGAGTTATAAAATCTCAGGCAAGTCAGTGAGAAATTGAAAGAATAATAACAATCTGGAAATAAAGGTATTAACTACTCAATCCAAAGATGACTGATACTGAAAATAGAAGTGTAAGAGCAGTTTTGAGAGTAAGAAGAAATAAGAGAATCTAAAATACACACACACACACACACACACAATAATTAACAGGCATTTGGAAATAACTGAGAGGAAATAGAGAAGAGTTACATGGGGAAAGAGGGAAAGAGAGTCTCCAGACAAATTAGGTATTTGATCTCTGAGGGTACTGTATTATTTAGAGGCATAACTGAAGATGAAATGAGGTTGTTGTTTAATACCTATTTCTTTACACTAGTGTGCTTTATTCCTGCCCATTTTCTAAGCCAGAGTTTCTCAGTTTTGGCACTATTGACATTTTTAGCTACATAATTTTTGGAGAGTTGAGGGAATGCTGCCCTGTGCAATGTAGGAAGTTTAGTGGCAGCCCCAGCTTCTACCAGCGTGCTACTAGATGCCAATAGTAACCCTTAATTTTGACCACCAAAAACATCTACAGACTGTCAAATTAACCAAGATTAAAATTTCCCCTTAGATAAAGGTTGGGCAGATTCCTTTTTATTCCTACTGAAATTTTTCCAACAAATATCCTTCTGTAGCAGCAGTACACTCACTGGTGTTTAAATATTGTATCAAGTGAATGATCTTTCTCCTAGAAGGACAGAGGCCAAAATGAACAGATGCCTGAATGTTTCATATAGAGAGACATGACAATAAATTAACATGAGTTCTAAAAACATGACATTATTTTTATTCCTTATATGTATATCCTTTGTATTTTAGATAATATATTAATCCTCATTGCTAAATATTAGAGACGTCTACTCTTTTATTCATTTCTAGGTGATAAAAAGTCAATTCAAATTCAACAATCATAATTACAATCCATGCTGTTAGTGCCTGTAATGGTTTCAGAGTTTTATTTAATTGTGAATTCCAAAAATATAAATTGGATTATTCTTGTAAACTGATCTGTTCATCTGGGCATGATTGAGTTATGAGTAGCGCGTTAACTGCCACGTCAGTGAGACATTGAGCCCCACCCCTCAGTGGGCGTGATCTCAAGTATAAAAGGCTAGACAAGAGGCAGCAGAGCAAGCAGATTGAGAGAAGCAGATTGAGAGAAGCAGTTCTGATGTTGGAGTGAGCCGATAGCCAGATAGTCTACAGCTGGCCTTGTGGAGAGACACAATGCAGAGAGTCTCATGGTCTACAGCTGAACTTGTGGTGGAAGCAGAAGCTAAGCCTGGAGAGAAACACAGCCCCGGGAACAGAGGAACCCAAAGGCCTGAGCCCTTGCAGACGTCGGCAGCCATCTTGCTCCAATACGTGGACTTTGGTATGGGAAGAACTGTATGTTTTGTGGCCTGGTAACTGTAAGCTACTACCCCAAATAAATACCCTTTATAAAGACCGACCAATTTTGGTGTATTTCAAAAGGCACACCTGTGGCTGACCAAAACAGTGTCCTAGGAGAGAAGTCACAGCGGCATTGAGGGTGGAAGAATGTTGTCATACAGAAAAATTCCTAATGCAAAGAAGAAACTCTATGAGCTATCAATCCATCCTGTGCACATGAATGCAATAGGTCCAAAACAATAACAGAAGCTCTACAGACAAATAATAACTATGGGATCCTCTGATCATTCATTCATATCTATTCATTCCTGATATTAGCAAGAATCTTTTTCTCTCAAAATCTAGTCATGTTATCTCATTAAATAGAGTAAAAGACTAGAGCTCAATGCACATTAAGTGTTCCAGCCATTTGGTAGATAGACTCCCTAGTTTGAATTGAAATTTTTATTTAAGTAAATAAACATACCCTATAAACTCAAATGTTTGAATCTACCTTTTACATTCTGAAACATGGTCTAATTGGGTTCTAAGTGTCAAGGAATAAGAAATTGATCATTAATAAATAACTTAGTAGAGCATCAGAAGAATGAAAACTTATTGGTCTTTTGTATATGTACTAAAGATTGGATTAATGAGAAACAACTCTGAATTATAGTGCTCACATAACCAGCACTTTAGCACTTTAAGTATAAGAGGCAGAATTTGCAAGTAGAGAAATCCTTCAACAGTCACAAAAAGAGATAATAATTATTTTTAAAAATCATACAGGTGGATGTCCAGCAATCCCATCTAACCTAAAATCCCAAATCCTGGGAGATATAAGTAGAAAATGGCTACAAAAACCTCTAGCTGGCTAGAGGCTACCACTGGAAAAAGAGGAGGCCCTCATGGCCTAACCAAACCACACTGCTCTGAATCCATAAATACAGTTCCAGAATGTGGCATAATATTGAGTTCTGTAACCCATAATGTTGAGTGGCTACCACCTGAAATATGAGTAGAGATTTCTTGTATAAGTGAATCCTCAGTTTCCATCATTAACTCTCAGAAGAGGAAGAGATAAAGAATAAAATAGGCAACCTGTTCATTCCTCCAGATCCAGGAAGATAGTTTACCAAATCCCATCCCACTGGGCCAAGATTAAAAAGTATTTAGAAAGTGCCAAGCACATAGTAAGCACTCAATAAATTGGTTATTGCTACAGTTATTGTTATTATTGGATCAGTTGTTACAAAGCTAGTGCTTAGAGTAACCTGAACTATCCACATATTTAATATGGTCAATTGAAGCTAGTCACTTTCATATACTAGACCCACTTACTTCTTCAAATTCTTAGTGGAAATGTCCCCCACATCTTATTTATTTTATTATTTATTTTATTATTTCTCAGCACACATTCCCCTACATCCAGAGCCTCTTTCAGGGTAGTTACTTAGTAAATGATTATTGAAATGTGGGTATTAGGCCTTTACTATGTTCTAAATTCTAATAACGATCTGCCGAAATTTCAGTTTGAGTATGTATAAAATTTTCGTCTTTTTTTTTTTTTTTTTTTTTTTTGGTTTTGTTTTTCTTCACCAAATAGAGGAAAAATATAGTGGAATTTCAAGAAGTCAGTTGAAAGGAGGTAGTGAAAGCATCAATATTACCGCTCTAAGTGCTTCCTACTTGAGGATAATGATCCTCAAGAGGACTGTAGAATATACCATTATTCTTTCACTTGTTGCATAAAATATATCTGTTGACCAACTTCCTCATGGCTGTCTTTACTTCCTTGTTTCTCAATGTGTAGATGATAGGATTAAGCAAAGGGAATATCACAGTGTGGAACACAGACACCACTTTATCTAGAGAAAAAGAGTCAAATGGGCGGGCATAAATGTAGATGGATGGCCCAAACATTAACACCACAATAGTGATGTGGGAATAGCATGTGGACATGGCCCGACTGGCACTCTCACCTGAGTGTTTCTTGAGCATGGCCAGGAGGAAGGCATAGGACAGTAGCAGAGCAATGAAGCACACCACGGAGATGAGACCACTGCTAAAGATCATCACTAACTCTTCTGGGAAGGTGTCCGCACAGGCAATCCTGACAACCTGTGTGATGTCACAGAAGTAACTATCTAACTCATTGGGCCCACAGAAGGGAAGTCGAACAATGAGAGCCACTTGTATAATAGAATGGATGAAGCCACCCAACCAGGAGAGAGCCACTAGGATACAGCAGAGACGTCGATTCATGATGGTAGCATAGTGGAGGGGGCGGCAGATGGCAGCATAGCGGTCAAAGGCCATCACTGTGAGCAGGAACATTTCTGAGGCCCCGACAAAGTGCAAGAAAAAGAGCTGTGCAATGCATCCTCCAAAGGAAATTATCTTCCTCTCCACAAAGAAGTCTACTAACATTTTAGGGGCTGTGATGGAGGAGTACCAAATATCAAGGAAGGCCAGATTAGCCAACAGGAAATACATGGGTGAGGTCAGATGAGGGTCACGCTTGATAGTGCAAATGATAAGAACATTCCCTGGAAGGATGAACAAATAGAAGGATAGAAAGATAACAAATAGGATTAGTTGTACCTCCCGCATCTGGGATAGACCAGTGAGAACAAACTCTGTCACCCTGGTATAATTTGCTGGTTCCATTTCTTCAATTCACTTTTTTCATAATATGGCTATGAAAAATGAAAAATTCATATTTACTCCAAATAGCATTTAACTAGAGTTATACTACTGCTTTTAAAATCTCCAATGTTCTCTGCCATTGAGAGATTGATTTAGGATATATTTGGCTGTTTGTTTGTCCCATTTTATGTTTGATATATCCAGATAGGGAAACAGTAAGCAATGGGGGTATAAATTAGAAACAATGAAAGCATATGACGTATGTCACATATTTGAAACCTAAATCATAAGTTATTTTTATGAAAACTCAGCAATGCATTAATTCTTTCACTGCCTCCTCTGTGACCCCTTCTTGCTCCCAAACCCACCTCTTTGAGACTACATCTGAGTTTAACCAAACTTTAGACTGGTAATCTGAGATCCAGCCTGTTCTTTCTAGAACTCTTTTGTCTTACCAACTTGGAAATTCAGTCTTATGGCCTAATATCATGTATTCTGATTTGGGAGTAATTTTAGTTTTGATCTATAAAAGAAATCCCAGAACTTCATGTGCAGTGAATGAATATCTTTTCCTTAACCAAAACCTGCGCAAACCTTAACAATAGGTAAGCAGCCACAATATACAAAAATGCAGGACCATTTATGTAAATTCCTCTGTGACCAGATTTCCCAATATCCATTCCTCCACTGACCATGTGTTTTACCACTGTTTCTGAAGGTAGGAAGAGGGTGAAATTATCTGAGAAATGGGTGTGCTTCCACTCAATCAGCTCTTGCACTGACCTACTCTGCCATTTCATGGTGACAGTGGAAATAATATTGTTTGTAGGAATTTTTGCTTAAGACCTAGTATTGAAATGGACACTACTGGATAGAACAAAACCATGCACCAAATAAAAATAAGATAATTATTCCCTTCATCATATATGTTTTCTCTTTTAAGTAATGTGAAAATTTCAAAGCCTAAGAAAGTATTTCTTGTAACCAACAACCAATTTTAGATTTAGTTGTATTCTACTGATGCATTATGGTCTGGCCTCTCCTTAGGAGGTAAGCAAAGAGAGAGAGAAAAAATTAAAGTTCTATAAACCAAGTAGATGTGATACTGTCCAGAAACTGAACCTCACATTTACTAGTTCTTCCTTGGAACCTAATGAATCAAATTGACATGAACATAGACATATGGATTCTAAATCTAAAGTGTTATAAGAGCATTATATTATAAAAGAAGAGATTTTCAGATTTTCTCTAGGTTCATGGCTATTTTACATAAAAGAATTTAAGAACATGTTGGTTTAGATTAGGCCAGTTTTTAAGGAAATGAGAGAAGAGAATAGAAATGGGAGAAAATAACAGATTATGGATTTCCAGACATACTTGAGGGCTAGTCCAGGCAGAGAAAGGAGAAAAAGGGACTATTTAGCCTCTGTGCTTGCTTTTTAAACCATTAATTATTCTTTCCACTTGGGGAGTGTTCCTAGTTGCTGCTGTTTTGATTGACTTCCCCATCCCTCAATTCCCCTGGAGGGGGGGCAATGATAAGGCACCTTGGGAATATTCCAGCTTTTCCTTGGTCCCAGACAAAATCTTGTTCTAAATGGGGGGGTTCTCATGAGTTCTTCCAGCAGCTTTCTGGTGAGGGTCTTTCTCTCAGGGTTTCCAGGTGGAATTCCATGGCCATGTGCTTCATGGCTATGTTTTTCTGCCAGTCCTCTTCCCATTCCCTAAACTAGCCTGCCTCAAGATGGCTTACTACATACAAGTAGGCACACTGAGTAAAAGACCAGTGTTTGCCAGAAATTTGTCAGCAAGAGAAGAGGCAGAAAAAAAAGCACTCAGATTTCTGTTAGTGTGAGACTATTTAGCAAAGGGATAAATATCTAAATGCTCATGAACAGCCCCATGTGGGCTTCAATTAATTAACTAATTGTGTTTAGTAAAATAGGGGAATTTTAAATTTTATTTTAATCAAAGAAAGGTAAAGCTGTCAGTTTTCAATCATCAACATTCTTTAAAAACTTGATGCCCAGTGTAGCAGTTTGATATTATTTATGAATTCCAAAAAGAAATATAGATTATGTTTGTAAACTGATCTGTTCCTCTAGCATGATAACCCTTTGATTGTATTACATTCAGCTGAGAAGTCTGATCAAATTAGGGCTTTGATCCAACCACATCATTAGAGTGCAATGCAGAGATGAGTCCCAGTCCCCTTGGATTGATAAAACTGATGCTTACATGGAAGTAGACATACAGAAGGAGATACCAGGAAGAGAGACTGCACCATAGCCTGGGCCCTGGGGAGAGAGATGAACCTGATTGTCTACACCTGACCTTGTGGAGAAAGCAGAGCAGCTGAGCCTGGAAGGAAACAAGCAATGAGGATAGTGATGAGCCTTATGCCAGCCTACAGCTGAGATCAGAATAAGCTGGGACCATGGAGCCTTATGAGGAAGGAGGAAGGCTGAACCCTCACAGACATTGTCCTCCATCTTGCATCAACATGTGGCAGCAAACTTTGGGTGAGAAAGTGCCTCTTATGGTACCTTGAATTGGATTTTTTAGGGCCGGGTAACTGTAAGTTTCTACTCCAAATAAATATCCTTTATAAAAGCCAACAGAGTTCTGGTACTTTGCATAAGCATCCCTTTGGCTGACTAATACACCCAGAATGACTGTTTCCTAGTGTTCCAGATAGCAATGGTTTTACTTAACTGGAGGGAGTTCCCCGTAGTCTCTATAATTATGAACTCAGCAGTATTTAAGTGTAAACTCACAGCCTGCTAACTCATTTACATTCACTGGTTAATGAACTTAGGAGTTCCCAACAATAAAAAAAATCTTCACCAAAAGCATCTGGAATGTTATGATTACTCTGTTGATTTTGGATGTTTTGTTATTATACTACATAGTTTCTGAACAGATGAAAGTGATTAGGTTATTTGTGCTTTATAAAATGATTGTCCTTTTGTTACTGAAAGGGAATAAATATTTCAATGTTGTACATACTATTAGAAGATCTTAAGATTTTGTTTATTGTTATGGAGTACAGTGATATAATTCTGACTATTGGCACACAAGTCACACTTCCTTCTCTGTCCTAATCTGTACCAATTCCATCAGGATGAAAATAGAATCATTTTATCAGAAAAAGTGCCCAAAAGATGACTTTCTTTTGCTCTTCAATTCCAAGATGTAACATAAAATTAGAAACTGGTGTGATATAATTTGCATTAAAAATATAACTTATGTGAATTATTTCTTTAGGGAAAAAATACAGAGGATTCATCCCTCCTCTCCTTGTTGAATGGCTCTCGTCTCCACTCCTCACAGCCATCCAGTTGGAAAGGAATATTAAACATTCAGACAGACAGCCCAACTTCCATCCTCAAGCCAGTAGTGCTCAGACACTAGTCATAACACACACATAGAGCAGTAAACCACGCCATGTCCTCAATGAAGGCCAAACTAGTACTTAGGTTCCCTACATTAACTTCCCTGTGGCCTATAGGTTCCCTACATTAACTTCCCCATGGCCTAAAATATCACAAAGCACACCACAATCTTGACCCTGGCCCGCACTTGGCATAAAACATGTCAAAACAAAGCTCTATACATGATATTGAAAGCTCTCTCCCAACATATATAGCTTCCATGTCACTTCTATAAGTATTCAATTATTCATTTGCTTATTCAATAAATATTTAGAGAGTATCTACTATGTGCTAACTTATGGGAATACAACAATGAACAAGAAAGAATCATTTTCTGCCTCACTGAACTTCCATTCTAGAAATGCATACTAGACAGACAATAAATAAGTAAACATACAAAAATAAGATAATCATCACTAGTGATAAAAGACAAGAAGGAAACTAAAAGGGTATTGTGACAGTTTGAAGCTTTTCTGGATCCCAGAAAAGATCATGTCCTTAAAGCTAAACCACTCCTAAGGGTGGAGGACACTTTGATTGTTTGGATTCAGTGGGGGGGGGGGCTTCAATTGGATTACCTTGGTAAAGTGTGACCCAGGGTGGGTCTTAGTTCTCTTGATGGATTCCTTTATAAACAGAAGACTGAAAGTGGAAAAACACAGAGAAAAATGACAGAAAAAGAGAAAACTGAGAGGCTAAGAGAGAGATCCTGGAGGCTAGATGCTGGAATCAGAGGAGCACAGAGGCAAGGAAAGAGGCCCCTGAGATCAAAGAGAGGAGGACCAGAGGAGAGAGGAGAGAGGATCCATGTGCCTGATTGCCCACAGCTGAGCTTGGGGACAAAGTGAGCCTGGAGGGGAAGGCAAAGACCTTGGAGAGCCACCATAGTGCCTTGCCACATGGCAGGAATCCAGGATCGTCAGCAGCTGAACTTTGGAAAGACAGTATCTCTGATGATGCCTTGATTTGGACATTTTCCTAGCCTCAGAAGTGTGTGCATTTAACTTAATAAATTCACATTATAAAATCTAATTGGGGCCGGCTCGATAGCCCAGTGGATAGGGTGCTGGCATACCACATGGGAGGCCCTGGGTTCGATTCCCGGGGACCTCTCCTAGCGGGCAGATCGCCTTGAGAATGGCAAGCCGCCATGGGTGGGCTGGAGCCGCTGTGGGCAGGGCAAAAAGCTGCCACGGACAGGGCAAGAGCCGCCACGGGCAGGGCAGGTTGCCTGTAGATGGAGCGCAGCCAGCCACCCGTGAACTGAAGCAAGTGCTGGCCATGAACGGACGCAGAGACCACCCACAAGCGGGGAAAGCCGCACCTGTGCAGTGACCACTCTCGGCGCATCGCTGCAGCGGGGGGAAGGGGAGATATGTAATAAAATAAATAAAATAAAATAAAATAAAATAAAATAAAATAAAATCTAACCCATTTTGGTATATTGTTAACAGCTGCTTTTACCAAACTAAAACAGGTATTATGATAGAATATAAATTGGGGTTAAAGGTAGGGGAGGTGAACAATGTTTTAGAAAACAGTATAGAATGCTTCTCTGAATTGGTGACTGTGGTGACTTAGAGTGTTAACTCAGAAAAATATTTTCTTAATCTTAATGCATTCCTATGTCTGTGAACCCATGGTAAATAGCTTTTGGTGGGGTTACTCCAGTTAAGGTGTGACCCAAGGGAATCAGGATGGTTTGAAATCCTATTATGGGTGGCCTTATAGAGAAGTCCACAGAGAGAGAAGCCACAGGGAGCATCAGGAAACTGGAAGTTAATGGAACCTGGAAGAGAAAGAAGATGTAAAGGAAAATCCAAGGACCAAGAATCACCAGCAGCTAACTCCAAAATGCCACAGTTTTCAGTAAGAAACCATCACCTTCCTTATATCTCTATTTTGGACTTCTCTTATCCTCAAGACTGTAAGCTAGGGGCCGGATAGATAGCACAGTGGATAGGGTGTCAGCATACCACATGGGAGCCCCGGGTTCGATTCCCAGGGACCTCTCCTAGCGGGCAGACCCCCTTGAGAATGGCAAGCCACCATGGGCAGGCCGGAGCCGCCGTGGGCAGGGCAAGAAGCTGCCACGGACATGGCAAGAGCCACCACGGGCAGGGCAGGTCGCCCACGGATGGAGTGCAGCCAGCCACCGGCAAACTGAAAACCTGGCCATGAACAGAAGCAGAGACCGCCCACAAGTGGGGAAAGCCGCACCTGCGCAGTGTCCAATCTCGGCGCATCCCCGCAGTGGGGGGAAGGGGAGATATGTAATAAAATAAATAAATCTTTAAAAAAAAAAAAGACTGTAAGCTAACATTTCTATCACTAAGCCACCTGTTTTAAAAATTTTCCTAGGCTGTTCAAAGCAGATGCAATGAAATGGGTTGGTTTAAACAATGTGAATTTATTAGCTTACAATGTGAGGCCAGGAAAATTTCCAAATCAAAGCTATGTTTCTTTCCAAAAGCCAGCTACCAGGCAGTCTTTGGTTACTGTGCCACATGTAAGGCACATGGCAACATCTTCCAGTCTTTCCTTTCTCTTCTGGGTTTCACTGATTTTAGCTTCTTGCTTCCATGGCTTTCTCTCCCTCTGCATTTTATTCTTTATAAAGAACTCCATTAATAGGATTAAGGTCTGTCCTGAATGAGACAGGTTACACCTTAAGTGAAGTAGCCTCCTCAAAAGGTTGTACTTACAACCTTTTTTGGGCTCATACACACAGGAAATGGATTAACTTTAAGACATGTTTTTCTGGGGTACATATAGCTCCAAATCACCACACCAATCCATTGCATGGTATTTGTTTTAGCAGCTAGGAAACTAATAAATAACATTTACACTAACTTTAAAAGTCAGGAAAAAACATTTTAGGAATAGAGAATAGTAAATGCAAAGACCCTATGTCAAGGCAGAGCTTTTAGGAACTGTTTGAACACCTGGGAATGATAGAGGCACAAAAACAGAACAAAGAGATAGCCAAAGACCAAGTAATAGCGCAGAGAAGAAAATTGGATTTTAATATCTTTCAATATACATTAGAATAAAATTCATGGGGGTAGCTTAATAAGATTTGCAATTTAGAAATAAATTGATTTGAGACAAGATTGCAAGAAAAAGATGATTATGGCTTAAACTAAAGATATAGCAACAGGTATTTACAGAAATAAATAGATTGTTTAAAAATTATTTGAGAGATAATTGGAAGAATTTGGTATTGTACTGTCTATTTCTATTGTCATACTTAAGCAAGCAGCTGCAATTTGCATTCCATAATGACATTTTTTAAAAATTTGTCTTTATATCCCTGGTGTTTAGAATTATGTTCATCCAGCACATTCTAAATCATTAATAAAATCTGACTTGCCCTACCATACATCTTTAATAATGGCCTTGCATACTTTAAGAAAGACTGGGAATTGTGTACAAAAATCAAAACAAAAAAAAAATGAGAACAAGGAATTATGCTTGCAGAGAATTCTTAGGGGAGATAAGACATCTATGGAGAATGAATTAGGGCACTTCTTTCCAAGAATGACATTTAGGAGGGGCACCTATTCCAAACCAGTGCTCACTCATAGAGCAGCTAGATCAGTTGGTCAAGAAGGTTTGTACTTAAGCTAAAAGTATGTATTATCTAGAAGATAACTATGGAGCTACATAGGAGAACAGGGGCCCTCCTTGTAGGTGTGTGAACTGTGGACCTTCCTACAAGGGAACCAATGCTTTGTGGAAAACAAAAACTCTGTGCAGAAACACTTCCTTACTAACAATACAATATCCATCCAAATGCCTAGCCAGCTCTGACTCACTAAGTGGAGAATAGTTATTGCGATTTTGAAGCTAGGGACAATATCGGAAACTACTTAAGAGATAATGGGTTACACTTGTACAAGAGACTTTTTTAAAATTAGTTACCATCCATACTCATTGTCCATTCTCTTTCTGTAAAGATGCAGATGAAGATGCCAGTATCTCCCAGAGTAAAAATCACTCATCCTAGCCTCTTGATAACCAAAGAAACTCACAACTGAAAGAAATACTTTCAGAATCTATGTCAATAACATCAGATAGAGGGCTGAAGATGGGAATGAGAGGCTGGGAAAAAGAAAGAAAAAGAAAGGTTGCCTTGAAGAAAAAGGAAATTGTATAAGGAGAAAGTTATCTGTCTTGTATTTCTTCTGAGGATGAAAAGAGCCCATCACTAAGGGTTACATTGCCACCAATAGAATATTCATTTAAATTAAAAAGCAAAAAATAGTTTTATAAAATAAAAAATACAAAAAAATTATGAACAGATTCCTTCCACATGTGATTTATCAAAAACCCTTCCCCAGAGAAAGAAGATGTTTTAACCTTTCAGACCAGCTGAGCATGGGACTGTGGCAAAGGTCATGTAGTTTCCCTGAGTTACAGGAAAGAGAAAGAAAACACTAGAAATGGGGACTAGAGTCAGGTGGAGGAATGCAGATGAATATGGCAGGAAGGTGCTAGTTATTTTTTTTTATTTCAAGAAATAGGAGGCTGATTTCCAGAGAGTGCCCAACCCCAGTCAACCCCATGTTAGACTGTTAATTATTCAAAAAGATATTGTTAAAACAGTAGGGAAAGGAATCACATAAAGCCATTATTTTGATTTATCTTTACAGCTCTTATAAATATTGCATACCACAGACACACACACACACATACACACAAAATTTCTTCAAAATCATTACAAAGAACTGAAGTTTCAGAAAGAGTGAGGCAATAATTTGGCTCGTATTCCATTTTGAGAAGCAATGAGAAAGAGCACTGAGCAAGAATTGAGAGATTTGAATTCTCATCACAGCTCAGCAACCAAAACCTTTGTGATATTGGAAAAGTCATTCAACCTTCTTCTAGAGAAGTTTTTTCCTATCAACTTGAAGGATTTTTTATAGAACATTAAGGAATAGTCTAACTCTAAAATTCTACATTACTATGAAAACAAAAGTAGATTGAGAGTAAAAGTTCCACAAAAGTAAACTGAGAATGATGAGGGTGAAACTGTAGGGTGGCAATAACATAATCAACATTGTGTATAGTTACAACACACAAGATAAATGATTTGAATTGATTTTTTTCTTATTCTTAAATATTGAACTCACCTCTCTTATTCTGTGAGATAGCAAAGAGACAGTATATAAAAGCATCCTCACTATATAGATGGATAGATAGAGACCTAGGGACCTCAAGTATCATAAATAAACCATTAGCAATTTTATCTAACCAAGATATAGTAATTATCTTGATTTCACATTAGTACCCACAGTAAAGCAGGCAAGAAGAAATCATTAGCATCAGAGAAGGGTTGTTCTATCTGAATATGAGAGTATTTTGAAAATCACTTGCTGCTTGGGAGTTTCTCTTACAATGGACTTAAATCTGGTATATTTGTGTCTTGTTTCTAGCAACAGCAGAACCACTTACCAGCCGTGTATTTTGGGCAACTCACCTCTCTCTGCTTCAATGTCCTACATTGGTGAAAAGGGGATAATAATACCTACCCTATAGGTAGTCTTCTAAGGATTAATATGATGATGCATATACAGCTGAAAAAATACCTGACACAAGGCACACACTTAATAAATTATTATTATTATTATTATTACAAAGGTTACAGCATTACAAAGGTTCTGCTTGTAAAGTAGTGAGTTGAATAGGGATGATCTCTATGACCTCCAAAATATTTATCACCAACTTCTCTCCTGGATCTGGGAGATTAAGAATTAATCTAGGAAACAGCCTGAAGATATGAAAAGGAACATCTTAGTTCTGTACACACTATATTCTTCCCATTTTCCTCAGATCCAAAGTCCTATATGACTGCTGATAAATCACTATTATTATATTCTCCAACTATTCTGACAAGCCCTCCTTTCCAAAAACCTAAAAATTATTTGGGAGTCACTTCTACAAGCTCCTCAGAAATGTTATTTGGGCTCCCAGGGTACACTGATCACAACTCATTGCAATCTTTATGCAGTACATTGTAATTTTTGGTTCATATTTTGATAAAAAATATAACAGAAACTCCATGACCCTTTCTGGTCATGGAGCATGTCTCATTTATCTTTAAACATTCATCTAATGCCTAAGGTAGCTCCTGGCACACTATAGGTCCTCAAAATGCATTTGTTGAATGAATGGATGGATGAATAAATGCATTTATAAATGAATAAATTAGTGAATGAATTACTTTGAAAACTACAAATTGACAAACACTTCCAAATTCAATTGTTTTATCCAATCACTTAGTGTCTCCTTACTCTGCCTCATAATTACTGATTTCATTACCTGGAACTGTCTTTTCAAAATACTAATTACACCTACATTCATTTCAATGAAGAATTTGTTTCCATTTGTGTTTCTCTTTTTTATATTCACTTTCAAATTTTTGTTATCATCTGATCTTCAAAATGATACATATCAGAACCTACTCTCCTATCCCCTTCACAGTGCCTATCCTGAAGACATATCACAAGAAGTACTGAATGTCTTGGGGTTTTCTCCAACTTCTTTTCCTAAATGACAATGACAGGACTCAAAATTTTGGAAAGCAATTTTAATGATTTGGAATTCTCTAAACACCCATAAATCAGAACAACTTTCTCTGAGTTTGAGATTAAGAATTGTTCATCCTGAAAATATGAGATGACCAATGTGTCATTATATATGAGAGGACCCTGTTCACCCTTTGATTTTAAAAAGCTTTAGCTGTGAGGATAAAGTAAAATTAAAAAGAGTTCATCCACCAACTTCATGGTTAAGACCTGCTTACACAATCACCATGTATCCCTAAGACTTTTCCTTGCTTGAGGCATTCTTCTTCTTACCAGTGTTTTCTTAATATTTTACATAATCATTCACATCTCAAAAAGAGTGGTTCATGTACATATTATACCATCATTCTTCCACCTACCAATTTTGTGCCAGTCTTGGTGTAGTCAAGGCCTATAAGAAGGGGTAGAAGGTGCCAAGTCTTTCCCCATCCACAAAATAGATCTTTGTCTTCAGTATTTTAGTATTTTTAGTTCCTGCCCTGATGTAACAATAACTAGCATCATGGGGTATGATGAAGAAAATTGATTCTCTAGAGACCTGGGGAAGCCAAGTAAGAATCAAAGCCCTGAGGGAATAATTTAAAAAGTTGATGTGTGCTTCATTCAAGAAGCAGAGAAACACAACATTGAGTTGCTCAGAAAAATAAAAAATATGGTTAATTTCCCTGATTTGGGTTTGGGAAATATTATGATGTGTGATATTGTGTCTCCTATAATATGATGTGTGTTTCCAATTCTACTGTCCTAAAGAACTGTTTCACATAGAGATGCTGATCCTTATGAAAATGTAGATCTGTTCAAATACAATATGAATATTGCATAAATTATTTGATCAGATTAGATTCAGTTGCAAAGAGGGCCTTAATGTTCCAACCCCTAAATTCTAAACTACATTTCTAAATTTTATTCATTGAATTCCACATGTCCTCAATAATTATCTATATGTCAGACACTGTAGTAAGCTCCAGACATAATGATGAACAAGAGAAACATCATTTTCCTGAATCAACCTATAATTGACTTTCCCATTTCTGAATCCTCAAACACTTGTCTGTACCTCTCACCTAGAACATAACATATTGTCTTCGCTGACAATTATCCTTTTATGCATGAATGCTTTGGATTCTAAACTATATAATCAGTTACAGGAGGATAAGAATTTTGTTTAGTTAATCACTGCACTGCCCATATTAAATAGTATATAATAAATATTAAATGAATGTCTGGTGAGCTAAACTGTATTTTAATATGTAAGAAATCCTCATTCCCACAACCTCTCATATATTTAGTGACTTTCTTATAGAGATAATCTTGTTTTATAAATTAAGTGTTTTAACAGTTAATAATGTTTGGTTCTCTCTCAATATTGTTCCATCAGCCTGATCTCTATCCCTCATGTCAGAAATGGGTACCTCTAAGATTAGCTGCATATAATATTCTCAATGGCCATCCTTGAAACTTCTGAATACTGGATGACAGAATTAACTAGATGACAGAATTAGTTTTTAATTAACAAAAAAATCTGCCTCATCCATTTTGTATGAAAAGTCTATGAGGCATTCTTCCATAATATGTTTAAACCCTGTATTTAATTTGGGAATGAAAAGACTCACAGAGAGTTTAAGAAATAAGTTGTTCTGAGGGACCCAGAGGGCAAATCAGCACAAATGAATACTTATAGAGGGTTTGATTCAACACAAAAATTTGAAAAATTTTGAGGTCTTATTTAGTTCCAAATTGTTGTTTTCTTAATTTAGGTTGTTCTAAAATCTTATTGAATGAACATGAAGATAAAGAAAATAATGAAAGGCTAGATAAGGTATTATAAATTCCTGAGAGAATAAACATTGATTACAAAGCAAATATTGCTGAATTACTTTCAAAATAAAAGTATTTAGAGGGGAGGGCTAGTGGCGCAATGGATTACACATCTGGCTATGCATCACAAGGTTCTGAAAAGTATCTAGAATAAGCTTTAAGAGAGGTTCTGGGAAAATGGCATTGTTGTATTTAGCCACTGCCCTGCTCTCTCACAAAAACTTCAGAGAAGGGGCAAAATCCTACTCAAGTGAGCTGTTTTGGGAATCCAGAGGGCAGTAGGCTTCAGAGCATGGATCTGGAGAGTGCTGGACAAAGAGATAAAGAACCCAAGAGAAAACCATGAGGTGCTTGCCCCAGAGGCTGGAAATGGCTGCCTGGTGGCTAAGCCCTACCTTCAAGGCAAATAGCCTCTGTGGATCCCCTGGTTCACACCAGCCAGCTGAGCAGAAGCAGCATTCCCTGGGAGGAAAAGGTGTCCAGTGAAGGATGGAGAGTGGTTTCCTATAGGTTGGCTTGGGCACCTGAGCCCCCTTTGAATCTCAGGATGAATACCAGCCAGTGCTGAGGGGGCCCAGGGGGAAGGGGAAAGGGGAAAGGGGAATCTGCTCAGGCAGGCTGCCAAACCCAGCCACCCTGGAAGAGAGGAACTTGCTCAGGGAAGCAGTGGAGACAGACAACTAACTAGCCCCACAACAGAAAATTATAGAAGTCCAACTCACCTAAGGGAAACCCAGGCAGGAAAAGCCCAATAAGCTTTCAAAAGCCTATTTAGTCTATGGGGTTGCTGTAGTTCAGTGGGGGAATTTCTGCCTTTCCTGTTGAAAGTCTCCAGTTTGAGTCCTGTATCCTTCCTAACAGAAGGGATCCAGGGAGAGTTAAAGCACACATCTAACATCTTATGATAGGGAACTTATAGACTGAGTTTCTACTGTTTTGTTTTGGGTTTTCTGTATTTTTTTTTTCTCTTTCCTTTTCCTTTATTTTATTTGCTAAAACTGGATATATCACCTGTGGAGGGCAGGATGCTAAGTGATTAATTGATGAGCACCAGCAGCCTGAAAAGGTCTCTAGGCACTTAAGAGAGAAGGCTGTTTTTCTCGGATTGCTTCTTTGTTGCTATTTTGTTTCTTGCTTGTTGTTTACCCATTTTTTATTACTTTTTTCCTTTTGCTTATTTTTTCAACCTATTTTATTTCTTTCCATCCCCTCATTTTTCTCTCTTCTGACTTCTGTTGTTATGGGTTTTTTTTCCTCCATTCCACCACTTCTTTTTTGGCCTTCATTTTTTCTTCTTATCACTTTCTTTTTTTTTCCTTTCCTTCTATTCCCTTCTGATCTGTCTAGCTTTTTAATCCATTCTACTTTTTTCTCTCTATTCTGTTTCTTGTTTTATTTTTCTCTACTCAACTGTCCAGCATTTAATTCATGCAATTTTTTCTCTCTAATTGACCTTGTTTTATTTTTTTTTGTACTCCACCTCTTTTTCTTCTTATTCCTTTGTACTTTTTACAATTTCTTACTTGTATTACTTAATTTCCTGACTCTTACATGGTTCCTCTTCCTCTTTTTTTTGTATTAGTATTACTATTACTTTTTTCCTCTCCTTATCTCTTTCCTTTTCTCTAGTACTAATATTTTTCTCAAGAGAACACAGACAACTGCAAGGATATAGAATAAAAGGAACCAAGTATCAAAAATTAACCTTACCACAAACAAAAAAGCAACAAAATAAAACCCTAGAATAGAAAGAGAAGCTAACCAACCAAATAAGCCCATCAAGATAAACAGATGCCCAGACGCAAAAAAAAAAAAAAAAAAAAAATTACAAGCCATTAAAGAAACAGGAAGACATGGGTCAGTCTAATAAGCCAACTGAAAAACAGAATGATATGCAGACTGTGGAACAACTAATCAAGAATGTCCAAACAAATATCGTGAAATCAACTTAATGAAGTGAAGGAAGAGATAAAGGATATTAAGCAGACACTGGGGGGATATACTGAAGAAATTGTAAACATATATAAAAAGATAACAGATATGATGATGATGAATTCCACAATGCAAGAAATAAAAAATACACAGCAGCACATAACAGCAGATTCAAACAGGCACATAACAGCAGATTCAAACAGGCAGAGGAAAGAATCAGCGATGTGGAAGACAGCACATCTGAAATTAAACAGATAGTAGAACAGATAGATAAAAAGGTAGAAAAATCCAGCAGGGACTTAGAGATTTGAATGAAAAACAGAAAAGCATGAACACGCACATTATAGGCATCCCAGAGGGAGAAGAGAAGGGAAAGGGGGCAGAAGGAGTGTTTGAGGAAATAATGGATGAAAATTTCCCAAATCTATTGAAGGACATGGACATATATGTCCAGGAAGAGCAATGCACCCCAAGAAGTATAAATCCTAAAAGACTTATCCTTGTCAAATTGTCTAATGCTCAAGAAAAAGAGAGTATATTAAAAGCAGTATGAGAAAAAAGAACCATCACATACAAGGGAAGATCAGTAAGATTAAGTACTGGTTTCTCATCTGAAACCATGGAAGCAAGAAGGTAGTGGTATGATATAGTTAAAGTGCTAAAAGAAAAAAAAAAACTTCTGGCATAGAATTCTCTATCCAGCAAAGAAGGCATTCAAAAATGAGGGAGAGTACAAAATATTCAAAGATAAAAAGAAATTAAGAACGTTTGTGAATAAGAAACCTGCCTTTCAAAAACTACTAAAGGGAGTTCTGCAGGTTGAAATGAGAAAACAGGAGAGAGAGAGAGAGAGTTGGAGGAAAGTTTAAGAATAACTACAAAGATTAAAAATAATAATAAAAACAACATATGGCACACATAAATCTAAAGAAAATCTGGCTAATGTAAGTAATTCTTTGACAATATTAACATTGAATGTTAATGGATTAAACTCTCCAATCAAGAGGCAGACATTCGCAGAATGGATAAGCAAATATGAACCATCAATATGCTGTCTACAAGAAATTCACCTTAGACTAATGGATGCAAGGAGACTGAAAGTAAATAGTAAGAAAACAATTTTACATGCAAATAGTAATCAGAAGGGCATAGGTACCTATACTAATATTGGACAAAATAGACTTTAAATGCAAACATATTGTAAGTGACAAAGAAGAAAACTATATATTGGTAAAAGGAGTAATCCATTGAGAAGAAAGAATAATCATAAACATTATGCACCTGATCAGGGCACCTCAAAATACATGAGGCAAACATTGGGAAAACTAAGTTGATGCCCTACATTTATAGTGGGAGACTTTAATACACCATTATCACCATTAGACAGGACATCTTGACAGAGAATAAAGATACAGAGACCTTTAATAATACATTAGAGGATCTGGACCTAATAGGCATATACAGCATATTACACCAAAATACATCAGGATACACATTTTTCTGGAGCACAGATGGATCATCTCCAGGATAGACCACATGCTAGGTCAGAGAACAACTCTCCACAAATTCAGAAAGTTTTAAATTTTACAAAGTAAGGTCTCTGACCACTATGAAATGAAGCAGGAAATCAGTGAGGGGCAAAGAAGCAGATTACGTGCAAAGATATGGAAGTTAAGCAGCACACTCTTAGACAATCAGTGGGTCAAGGAAGAAATTGCAAAGGATATCTATAACTACCTTGAAACAAATGAATAGGGCAACAATGTATCAAAACCTATGGGATGCAGCAAAGGCAATGCTGAGACAGAAATTCATAGCCATAAAAGCCTACATTAAATAAAAAGAAAGAGCTAAAATCAAACATTTAACTACATACCTGTAGGAATTAGAAAAATAACAACTAAACCCAAAGCAAGAAGAAAGAAGGAAATAACAAAGATTAAGCAGAGCTAAATGAAATTGAAAATAAGAAAGCACTAGAAAAAATAAAACCAAAAGCTAGTTCTTTGAGAAGATTAATACAATTGACAAACCCTTAGCTAGACTAAAAAAGAAAAAAGAGAGAAGATGCAAATACATAAAGTAAGAAATGAGGAAGGGGATCTCACCACTGACCCCACAGAAATAAAGAGTATCATAAGAGGATACTTTGAAAAATTATATGCCAAGAAGAAGGATAATTTAGAGGAAATGGACAGATTCTTAGAAACATACAAGCAACCTAGATTGACAAAAGAAGAAATTGATGAACTCAGCAGACCAATCAAAAGTAGTGAGATAGAATCAGTCATGAAAAAACTCCCAAATAAGAAGAGCCCAGGACCAGATGGCTTCACAGGTGAATTCTACCAAACATTCCTGAAAGAACAAACACCAATCCTAGTTAAACTCT
Source organism: Chaetophractus vellerosus (assembly GCA_004027955.1). Lineage (NCBI taxonomy): Eukaryota > Metazoa > Chordata > Mammalia > Cingulata > Chlamyphoridae > Chaetophractus > Chaetophractus vellerosus. Next base: position 23,441 of record PVKH010000039.1, on the reverse strand, counting down.
TCCAAAAAATAGAAGTAGAAGGAAAATTGTGCAACTCATTCTATGATGCCAACATTACCCTAATATCAAAGCCAAACAAAGACACCACAAGAAAGGAAAATTGCAGACAAATCTTTCTGACAAATCTCTTTAACAAATCTAAATGCTAAAATATTCAACAAAATTCTTGCTAATTAACACATCAAATGAATTATACACCATGACCATGTGGGTTTTATCCCGGCTATGCAAGAATGGTTCAAAATAAGAAAATCAATCAATGTAATACATCACATAAACAGATCGAAAGAAAAAAATCACATGATCATCTCTATAGATGAAGAAAAAGCATTCAACAAAATACAGCACCCTTCCATGATAAAAACACTGAAAAAGATTGGAATTGAAGGAAACTGTCTGAACATGATAAGGGGCACATATGAAAACCCCACAGCTAACATCATATGCAATGGTGAAATCTTAAAAGTTTCCCTCTAAGATCAGGAACAAGACAAAGATGCCCACTCTCACTGCCCCTATTTAACATTGTCTTAGAAGTACTTGCTTGCACACTAAGGCAACAAAAAGAAAAATATATATATCCAAATTGAAAAGGAAGAAGTAAAAATTTCACTATTTGCAGATGACATGATCCTGTACATAGAAAGCCCCTAGAAATCTACAACAAAGCTCCTAGAATTTATAAATGAGTCCAGTAAAGTCACAGGTTATAAGATCAATGTGCAAAAACCAGTAGCATTTCTGTACTCTAATAATTCACAATCTGAGGAGGTAATCAAGAAAAAAATACCATTTACAATACTAACTAAAACAATCTAATACCGAGGAATGAATTTAACTAAAGATGTAAATGTCCTATACACTGAAAACTACACAACACTGTTAAAGGAAATCAAAGACTTAAATAAATTTTAGAATATTCCCTGTTCATGGATAGGGAGACTAAATATCATTAAGATGTTTATCCTATCCAAACTAATATACAGATTTAATTCAATCCCAATAAAAATCAACACAGCATTTTTTACTGAACTGGAAAAACTAACTACAAAATTTATTTGGAAGAGCAAGAGGCCCCAAATGGCCAAAGACATATTGAAAAAGAAAAAAAAAATTGGAGGAATCACACTACCTGACTTTAAACATACTGCAAAACTACAGTGGTCAAAATTGCATGGTATTGGCACAAGGATAGACATATTGACCAACGGAACTGAATTGAGAGTTCTGATAAAAATCCTCACATATACAGTCATCTGATGTTCTTCAAGGCCACCAAGCCCATTTGAATGGGAGAGAATGGCCTCTTCAACAAATGGTGTTTGAAGAATTGGATATCCATATCCAAAAGAATGAGAGAGGAACATCATCTCACATGTTATACAAAAAACAACTCAAGATGGATCAAAGATCTAAATATAAGAACCAAGACCATAAAGACCTTGGAAGATAATGTAGGTGAGAATCTACAGGACCTTTTAATAGGAATTGGCTTCATGAACTTCATACCCAAATCACAAAAAGTGAATGAAAAATTAGATAAATAGGACCTCCTCAAAATTAAAACCTTTTGCACCTCAAAGGAGTTTGTGAAGAAAGTGAAAAGACAGCCTAAACAATAGGAGAAAATATTTGGCAACCATATATCTGAAAGAGCCTAATATCTTGCATATATAAAGAAATCTTATATCTTGAAAATAAAAAACCAAACAACTCATTTAAAAAAATGGGCAAGTGGTTTGAACAGACACTTCTCAAAGAAGAAATACAAATGGCTAAAAAGCATATGAAAAGTTTTTCAACATAACTAGCTATTAGGGAAATGCAAATCAAAACTTCAGAGAGATGCCATCTTACACCCATTAGACTGACAGCCATTAAAAAAACAGTGGACTATAAGTGTTGCAGGGGATGTGGAGGAATGGGAATGCTCATCCACTGTGGTGGGAATGTAGAATGGTCCAGCCATTTTGGAGGACAGTCTGAAATTCTTCAAAAACTAACTGTAGATCTTCCATATGATCCAGCAATTCCACTGCTGGGTATATATCCAGAAGAATTGAAAGCAAGGACACAAACAGATATATGCACACCAATGTTCATAGTGGCATTATTCATTATTGTCAAAAGTTGGAGTAAGCCCCAATGCCCTTCAACAGATGAATGGCTAAACAAAATGTGGTATATAAATACAATGGAATATTACTCAACTGTAAGAAGGAATACAGTATTTAACACACAGGATAACATGGATAAATCTTGAGGACCTTATGTTGCATGAAGCAAGCCAGGTATTGAAGGACAAATATTACATGACCTCTCTGGTATGAATTAAGCAAATCTAGACAACTCAGATAGCTAGAGACATGAAGATAGGTTTACAGGAAATAGAAAAGAAAAGTAGTTTGTGAACCAAAGCCCATATGGGTGAAAACTATGATAAGGAGGAAGTGAGTAGTTGGGCAGTAAAGGGATATGACAGGGGTGTAGGGATACTATTGGGTTGGGTGGTGCAAGCTTGACAGGGGGTTAGGGTGGAAAGGACATGGGTTGGATGGTCCATTGAACTGGGTGGAGGGTTGAGGTAGGGAGCAGGTGAACATTGCAGATTGGTGGGCACGTGGGTGAAACTACAATTATGAGAAAACCCTTTTGGCAATATGAAAGGGAAGGGCTATTGGTTTGGCGTGTTGGATCGGGGGCATTTGGGACAAGGCAAAACTGGGGCAGTCGTCAAGAGAATGTGCGAGTGATCATTTTGTCATAGTGTGCTGTATCAGTCAGGGGAGATGCAGATAATGAGTGGGAAGGAGTGGGACTCCCATGCTGCAGGGGATAATATATTCTCAAACAGAGGGGACACTGTCTATCAAGAGCATGAGCACTTCCTAATAGGGGAGAACAGACTAGTGTGTCAAGCATCAGCACTGTAGCAAATATCTATGAACTTTGCTCTCCAAGGAGTTAAGTATGGTGGTCACCATGGAGCACTGGGGGAGGAGGGGGGAAGAATATATGAAAGATGGAGTATTTAGGGGGCAATGGAAGTGTTCTGCATGATCTTGCAATGATGGATACAGGCCATGTTAAATTTCATCAAAAATTTATAAAAGTGTGTGATCTAAAGTGTAAACTATAATGCAACAGCTGCATACCAGGTACCAGGGGAAGTGTTGATTGCTCAAGCAATGATACCATAATCTGGGAGAGCAGCTGCAATTGGAGGCACCACCTGGTTAAGTTTATGATAATCTACTGTCATCCTCTAAGATCCATCTGTTCTCTGCACTGGCCAAATAGGAGAGTTGAATGGGGATGTAGGAATCACCACCCCTGCATCTTTCAAATCCTTGATGGAGGCACTAATCTCTGCAATCCTTCCAGGAATCCAGTATTGCCTTTGATTTACTATTTTGCTAGGCAGAGGCAATTCTAGGGGCTTCCACTTGGCCTTTCCAACCATAATAGCCCTCACTCCACAAGTCAGGAATCCAACATAGGGATTCTGCCAGTTACTGAGTATGTCTATTCCAATTATGCATTCTGGAACTGGGGAAATAACCACAGAATGGGTCTGGGGACCAACTGGACCCACTGTGAGACAGACCTGATCTAAAACTCCATCAATTACCTGACCTCTATAAGCCCAACCCTGACTGGTGGACCACAGTGACATTTTGGGTCTCCTGGAATTAATGTGACTTCTGAGCCGGTGTCTAATAAACCCCAAAATGTCTGATCATTTCCTTTTCCAAATGCACAGTTACTCTGGCAAAAGGCTGTAGGTCTCTCTGGGGAAAGGTTGGAGGAAGATTAATAGTATAAATTTTGGGCAGTTTAACAGGATCCTTCCCCAAGGGGACCTGGCCTTCTCCTCATTTAAGGGGCTCTGGGTCTGTAAACTTTCTAAAGTCTGGGAATTAAGGGGCCATGATTCTCTATGTCTGTAATTTGAGTAAGGGTTTTGTTCTCGTGGCCTAGTACTCTTCTGCTTATACAGGTCCAGAAGAAATTTAGTAGGCTACACATCTATTTCAGTTCTACATATCCCATGATCTATTAGCCAGCGCCATAGCTCCATGTGACTCAGACTATTCTGTGTGCTGTTTTGAATCTGTTTTTCATTGCAGTAGACACGCCCACCTTGCCTTTGGCCATTAACTGCAGATACTTGACTTTTACCAGACTGAGATCTGATCATCCCCATAAAGTTTAAGGATTCCAATTCCATTACAGCCCTCCCTACAGTAATATCTGGACTGCAGAGAAGAGCAACCACAGAGCTCTTCAGAGAAGATGGGGTTAGTCTGACAAATTTATTCCTCACAGTCCTGGTTAAAGGTGTGTCCTCTGGACATTCCTGGGTTGGGTGGGCGGGTCTCAAATGGTAAATCCATTCTAGCATTCCAATCTCTCTAAGTCTTTGAATTCCCTCATCTACAGTATACCATGGTAAATCCGGCATTTCAACATCACACGTGCTAGGCCACCATTTGGTCCATGTTTCAGTCAGCCACCCAAACAAACTGTTAGAGCCCTTTCTAACCCCTCGAGCTACAGCATTGAATCCAGAATTTCTGCTTAGTGGGCCCATATCAATAAATTCAGCCTGATCCAAATTTATATTCTTTCCACCATTATCCCATACTGTTAGTATCCATTCCCACACATATTCCCCTGGTTTCTGTCTATATAAGTTAGAAAACTCATGCAGTTCTTTCAGAGTATAAGATACTTCCTCATGGGTCACAAGTTGTATTTACCTTTGGGGGCTTGTTGTGATTTTAGTCTGTCAATAGGTCTGGAAGACAAGAGGGGTGGAGGGTGTGGGTAAGGAGAAGGATTAGAGATGTCTTGCAGGCTCCTGACCTCAGGGCATTCCTTTGCATTTTATTCTGGTGAGACAGGGCTAATCTCTTGAGGCAGGGGTTGAAAGGCAGATTCCTCAGGGCAGGGTGGAGGCTGGGCAGTGCATGCCTAGTGTTGTAGGGTGCCTAAGTGTTGCCTCCTGACAGCCTCTTTGTTGCTCAAATGTGGCCTCTATCTGAGCCAAACTCAGCATGCCTTCCCCCCAGCAAGGGACATTAGTCCTGGGGATAAACTTCCCTGGCACTGAGAGATTACTACCAAGCCCTGGCTGGTGATACAAGTGGAAAAAGACCTTGAAGAGAAGGGAGAAAAGGTAAAGACAGATGAGTTTATATGGCTAAGAGACTTAAAAGTGAGTCGGGAAGTTATCAGAGAAGTAATGCTTATGCAAGTCTCAGCATGATCTCATAGACAGCTAAACTGGACACCATTCCAAGCAATGGGGCTCCTGAGGGCTCTGGAGAAACCCAGGTCCTGTGGTCATGGTGGATATATCTGCAGTTTGGAGCCTTGCCAGTGGACCCTACTTTGGAGATTGCTCCCATGAGTTTGACAATGTTGGACTCAGATGTGACTTTTCTACACATGCCTCTTCTGTCCCTCTTCTCTGAACCTATAGTTGATCCTGGAGTTGGTAGTGTAAGTCCAGGAGACTTGAATCTCTGGGCTGTCCATGTGCTGGATAGGCCCTGAGCCCCAGAGAGGTTGAAGCACCTACTCTCCAGTTCATTGGACTCACCCAGTACTGCTGATGGAGAGGTGAGGATGGGCAACCACAATACCAAGGAACCAAGATAGTCTACACCTGGTAAGCAAGAGAGACCCATCCATCAGCCATATGGGATGGAAGTCCCCTCTCAATTAGAAGTAGAGTGGTACCATCATCCTAGAATCCTAGAATCCTCAAGAAACTATGGACAAGAATAGACTTACTGGTGTTCCAATATAGACTTATTGTGATTCTAGGAATGAAAGAAACTCTATCATAGATATGGAGACCATGGCCAGTGGAGGTGCTGAAGTCAGGGAGAGGGAAAATGAGGTGTAATATGGGGGCATTTTCAGGACTTAGAATTGACCTGGATGACATTGCAGTGACACATACAGACCATTATATATCCTGCCATAGCCTATAGAACTGAGTGGGAGAGAGCGTAAACTACAATGTAAACTATAGTCCATGCTTAGTGGCAATGCTCCAAAATGTGTTCATCAATTGCAATGAATGTATCACAGTAATGAAAGAAGTTGTTAATGTGGGAAAAGTGGGAGGTCTGGGGAGTGGGACATATGGGAATACCTTATATTTTTTTATGTAACAATTTATGTAATCTAGGTATCTTTTAAAAATAAATAAAAATATATTTTAAAAATAATGTATAAATATAAAGTAGATACAATCAAATTCCAGGGAATATAAAAGTGCCATTGAAAAATATCAGGAGATTTTAGCAGATGCTGGGCTTGATGGATTTAAGTATTTTCCTGAAATTTGTACAGAAACTCATTTTCATCAGAGAACAAATAATCACACTGTAGCAGTAGTAGAAATGGGAAATAAAAGAAAAGAAAACCATAATAAATGAGTGACAATGAGAAAAAAAAAGAATCATTGAACAACTGAGATTCCATATGTTAATAGTCATGCCAAGTTTTCAATTAAAAAAATATCCTTGATATCTTCCATTTGCTCACCACATCAACTCGCTGCCTTCTCCCCCACTGCATTCTGCCCCAGGGATGAATTTTATGGATTTTATCAACACTATCAACACGGGTCCCCTGCTGTCTGGTTTGTGCTTGGGTATGCCCAATAGCATGTCCAGAAAGGACAATGGATTTATGGTATTTATTCCCTTGACTCCCTGACAATTGCCTTTCCATTTGATGTCACTGTACCTCTCAAATAGCTGACTAGCCTCTCTCTTTTTTGGTTTCTGTATCTTCTCCATCCCCCAGTCCCTTCATGTCAATGATGTTAACAGTAGTACTCATACTATTATGGCACTATCTTGATTGGTTCCTCCATACCTATACCTTTATAGATTCCCCTTTTAGAAGGACCCTTCCTTGAATTATCCTACTTTCATTGTGTAATCAGTTTACTGTCAGGACCTTAAATGTTACAGATAATATTCCATAAATGCATCCTTAAATATAGAAACTGCTTCCATTGTATTCACTGCATCCTTAAAACTAAGGTGTGCCAACATATTAGGTAATATAAATCCCCACCCTCTCCCATCTGTTTCCTAGAGCCTGCCTACCTGGATGTCTCCATCCTTCTGATTTCTTCCCTTTCTGTTGTCCCCATTCCTGCTGCACAGCTCTCATCTTAAAAGCATCTTTGACCAGCTCCCATTCTTTCAAAGAAGCAGTATTCTTGAAGCAAATTTTCTGAATAACTGCAGATGCTTTATTTTACTTTCACACCTGATGGATGATTTGGTTCTGTACAGAATTCTAGATTAGAACACATTTTCTTTACTTGAGGTATTTTTCCACTGTATTCTATGGCCCAGTGTAGCTATGAAGCAATCTGATGCCTTCTGATTTTTGCTCAATTCTTTGTGGGCGATGTTTCCTCTAGCTTAATAGTTGTATATTCCTTTCAATTTCTAGAGTAATTAAATTTCATAATAATGTATCTTGGTATTTTTTTAAATCATTGTGCTGCTCACTCAGTAAATCTTTTGCATCTGGAGACTAAATCTTTCTGTTCTAGGAGTTATCTTTATATTGTTTCTTTAAAATTCTCTCTGCCCTCTCTATTCTCTTTTGATTTCTTGGATATCATCAGCATATCCATTATCTTTTTATATATGTTTACAATTTCTTCAGTATGTGCTCCCAGTGTCTTCTTAATATCCTTAAACTCTTCATCATTTCATGAAGTTGTCCATGATATTTGTTTGGACAACTTTGATTAGTTGTTCTAAGTTCTGCATCTCTTCCTGGTTTTTGGTTTGTTCTTTGGAATGGTCCATGGCTTCCAGTTTCTCAGTATGGCTTGTAATTTTTTGTTGCCCTCTGGTCATCATTTTATATTGATGGGTTTATTCAGTTGATTAGCTTCTCTCTCTGATATAGAGTTTTATTTAGCTTGTAGTTCTGTGTGTGTGTTAAGTTTTCTCATTGATACTTTCTTCTCCTTGTTGTATTTCCTTGCTTTTTTCTATGTTCCTTTGAAGGAAGAAGATTAGGGCCTGAGCAATTGAAAGGGGTAAGAAAGGAAAATGGATAATAGTACTCATGCTAAAAATTAGAAGAAGGGCCATATCAGAATTAGTAAATTGAATATTTAACTCGTGTAGGCAGTGTAGAGTGATAGAGGAAAAATTGGAGTGCCTACAATGGAATGCAGAATCAAATAGAGAATAATATATAGAATGTTTTATATGGCCAGAATGATGAGGAGAGAGAAAACTAATAAAGAATAGGTTGAAAGAAAAAAGCTAATACAAAAAGAAAGAAAGAAAGGAGAACAGAATAGACAAGATAGAAGTTAATAAGGGTGAAGTTGAGAGTAAATGAAAAAAGGTGGACTGTAAGAACCACAACAGAAAGCTGAAGGTAGAAAGATGAAGGAAGGAGGAGAGATAGTGTTGGTAGACACAATCACTATACACAGAGGAGGGAAAGTCAAGAATGAAGAAGACCAGCAAAGAAGAAAAAAACTATCAGCACCTAATTAAAAAAAAATAAAAAAGGAGGAGACAGTAGAGGTAAGAAGCACACAAGCACGCAGTCAAAGCTAAGGAAAAACAGCATTCCTTTTGGGCCCTTGTGGAGCCTCTCAGCCTGTGTTCATTAATCAATTTCCTTGCAGCCTTCTCTCTGCAGGCTTTGAGGCAGAATTTAGCCATTAAAGCAAGTCAGTATGTTTCTCTCTATTTTTTGATGTAATAATGGTCCTTAAAGAATGCCTCTTCTAGACCAACACTCCTGTAAGGGGACCCCAAATAGGGTCATGGAGACTTATCTATTACTTCCCACTGCCTGACTCCCCCAGGGGAGCTGAGACTGTGTTACTCAGCATGGAGCTGTAAAATCGCTGGGACCGCCCTTTGCTGAGCCTAGCGCCTCAGCCCAGCAACACTTCCAGCCGGCTAATTCACTCCCATAAACTGCTAGGGGGTTCTGGTGACTAAATCCACAGAAAGGAACCCCTCTCCACCCTTTGTCAGAACCTTCCCACTCTCGGGGTTTATTCCCCGCCTCACAGGTCTACCAGTGAGGATTTGGACTGCCCAGCTACCCGCCCGGAGAACAGGGTTTAGCCTCCTGTGTTTCCGGCTGGGGAGTAAATAACTCGCAATTTTATGTTGAACAGTCCAACTCACACTCCAGTTGCCTCCAGACCGATGCACCTAATACCTCCATCTCCCAGGCTCCCAGAAAGTACCACCCTGGCAGGCTCCCGTCCCCAATCAGCCATCCTCTGCTTCAGAGCCAGTGACTGTGCACCTAAACCAATGCCATCTTGCCTCTGGAATCTATTCTCAAGCAACATACATGAGTTGTATGTTTTGCCTCCTGGCTTGATTTTGTATGTTTCTTTATTTTTTTGGCTTCCCTATTTTCCATTTCTTTGATTTTTTATAATACTTTCATGGAGACTACTTTAACTATATCTTTGAACTCTGTTGATTTACTTTAATTTATTACTGTTTATCATTGCATTTCTTAATTTCCAAAATTAATTTTTTTCTCTTTTTATATTTAAAGCATGATATTCTCATTTCAGTATTACAAATATATTCTGTCATCATTGTGAAGATACTATAGGTTTTTAGATGTTTCTTTTTCCAGTGTTATCTCTGATCTCCAACTTCATATTGGGCTTCCTACAGGTTTACTTTTTTTCTCCTGTAGGAGTTTTCTTCAAATATCTTAAGTATATTAAATAAGGAGACATCAACAATCTGACCAGAAACTCTGGGTCAAGAGAACAGAGCTTACTAATTGGTTAGGGTTTGAGTACAGAGGCAGCTATTTCAACTGTGAGAAGGGGCCAAAATTCTGTTTGAGAGGTATATGTCCCAATGAGCATCTAAGAGTGAGGTGTGGAGAGACAGGCTTCAACATGGAACTGTTTCTTTCTCTTAGTATCCCTACTGTCAGCCCTGAACCTCACTATCCCCCTTACCTGGGTATCCTGGCAACACAGGGACTCCAGTAAATGAATCTATGTACTTATCCTCAGTACTCTTCTTAGCTGGAACTTTAGAAGTAGCCTTCTCCATCTGCCAAATCAGATACCACTCCTTTCTCTTCTACCTTCTAACATTTGTGGGGATTGCTTATATGCAACTAATTAACTTCTTTGTTCTTGTGGGTCTAACATTTTTGTTGTTCATGTTTGTTAATATATTATTATTATTTTATTTTGGTCTTAAGAAGGAAAGGAAAAACTAATGTAACCTACCATTTTACTTATAATTTCAGTGCATTGATTCTTTATTTTTAAAAGTCATATGTCAAAAAAAGGAATAATCCTTTTGCAAGTAAGAGTAATATAAAAAAAAATATAAGGAAATGCAATAAAATGTTAATGGTGACCATGTGTGTAGGGACTAAAATATAGTGACACAATTTTGAATACTTCTCAAAATTCCCACCCATCAACTATGCCTAACATCACATTGTCTGCCTCCAGCTGCAAAGGAGAATCTGATAAATTCAATATTTTATCTGAGCCATTATAAATAATGCCAATTCTCTGTTAACAAAAAAAAAAAATGAACAAGGGGTATTGAGGTGGCAACCACAGACCCTGTCCCAGCCATCTCTGTGCAGGAGAAAGGAATGATATGTTAATTTTACCCTTTATAAGTTAGGGAAATGAGATAAAGATCCATTAATAAAGACAAACAAGAAAAAAATAGGTGTCTGACACTGATTTCTAAACTATATACAGGAGTGCTAAAGGCATAGAGAAAAAAAATTTGTATGAAAATAATTAGGGAAGAATCCCTGAAAGAAATGAGTCATGAAATCATATCTGAAGAAGAGCTTCAGAATAAAAATAGGGGTATTTTGAAGTATTAAGAATAAACAGCTATTCTCCAACTTCACTAAAAACATCATTTGGAAAAGTGTTCATTCCATTTTGTCCTGTCTTTAGTTTGAAAATAGTTTTACCTAAAAATTTATCAGAGATACATCTCCTTGGCATAGTCATTTCAGTAGTTCATATGTCAGTTTATTTTATAATTACTTTAATCTAGTCTGTTAATTGAAAAATGGTAAGATTGATGTCAGTAGAACTACTACCTTAGGACGAGGGTGGCAAAGATTTCAATAGTCTCCAAGAGTGTCTTTGAAAAATATCAATTGTTCTCCATCAAAAAATGTAAAATGTTCTTCTTTTTTTCCTCTACAGAAACCATCATTTGAGCACTTTGTCAGGTATACTAATCTTCTTAATTGTAGGGAATGAATATTTGTATGTCTGCATTGTTACACTGTATTACAATGATCACTTTATGAACCTGTTTCCTCTACAAGACTATGTGTTAATTGTGGGAAAGGACTAGGAAAGGAAAAACTATAAGAAGAAGGAAAGCAGAGAAGGAGGGAAATGAGAGAGAGCGATGGAGGGAAAATACAGAAAGAGGAACAAAGGGAAGGAAGGAGGAGGAGAGAGGAAGGGAGGAGAGAAGAGAGAGAGGAGGAAGGAAGGAACAAAATGTAGCTCCTGGGGTGTTAAACCTATGTTTCTAGGAGAAATGACCTGATTCTTCAGTGAGATCTTTCTATTTTAACCCCATTCTAAATCACAAAACTGTACTTTAGAAGAATTTGGTTTAAATTGAAGTTATCTAAAGCAATTAAGTGAGATACTAAGTAAATTCTTCATTCTTCCACTCTAGAAGGTAAGAGAAAAGAAACCTTGGTGGTATGGAAATGTATAAGCTTGGTTCACCCAAAGACAGAGAAATGAAATGGCCTCAATTATTTCCATTAAATGAAAAGTATGAAACAGTTGAGTTTTAGAGACAATTCCATTATTTTGATCTATGATGATCTTGGAAAGTAACAGCTAATTCTCTGATTTTGCAATTCTGACAAACTATCCCTTCTGCTTCTACTTCAAGGAAACCTTGTGATCCCATTGTCACTTCATTGTGTTCTTTACATTCTTATTCTTCAGAGTATAAATGAGTGGGTTTAGCATTGGGGTGATGGTTGTATAGAACACAGACACAGCCTTATCCAGGGGGAAGGTCATGGATGGATGGAAATAAATAAAGATACAAGGGACAAAGAAAAAAGTTACTACAGTCAGATGAGAGCCAAAGGCAGAAGGAGCCTTGTGCCGGCTCTCTGCAGACCGCTTCCAGACACCAAATAAAATTACTGTGTAGGAAACCAAAAGAATGAGGAAACACCTCAAGGAGATGAGACCACTATTGGCAATCACCAACATATTTACCAGGATTGTATCAGCACAGGCAAGTTCTAGGAATGGGTGGACATCACAAAATAGTGGTCAATGACCCAGACATTGTAGAAGGGCAGTTGAAAGGTCAGGAAGGTCTGAACAAAGTAATGGCCAGGGCCCCCAGCCAGGACAGTGATGACAGGACAGCACACATATTGGAGCTCATGATGGCAGAGTAATGGAGAGGTTGGCAGATGGCAGCATAAGGGTCAAAAGCCATGACACTCAAAATAAAAATCTCAGCACAACTGAAAAAGTGGAAGGTAAACATCTGAGTTACACAGCCCCGATAGGAAATCTTTTTTTCTCAGAAACAAACTCTGCAATCATCTTGGGTGCAGTGGATGAGGAGTAGGCAACGTCCACAAAGGATAGGTTACTGAGAAAGAAATACATCAGTGTGTGGAGCCGGGGATTGGAAAATACTGTGAGCATGTTCAGCAGATTTCCCACTATAATCATGATGTAGATGAGCAGAAAGAGAGCAAAGAACATTAGTTGCGTTGTAGGTTCTTGAGACAATGCCAAGAATATAAACTCAGTGACAATGTTGGCCAATTCCATAGGAATCCAGGCAGGACTGATGGGATGGCTCTGGTCCTCTGCAAAATTAAACAGGTTTTAAACCATGATAAGCATGTAAATACTAACAGGAACACTCTTATGAATATATTAAGTGATGTTAAATAGAGCAAGTCTACATATATTTTTTAAAGATTTATTTTTATTTATTTATATATTCCCCCTTGCTGCTTGTTCTCGCCACGTTCACTGCTTTTGCATTCCTCTGTGTCTGCTTGTCTTCCCCCGCTGCGGCATCCCGCCGAGTCAGCTCACCGCACAGCAGTTTGCCTGTTTGCAGCAGCTTGCCCTGCTCATGGCGGCTTGCTCTGCTCGTGGTGGCTTGCCTTCTCGAGGTGGCCTGCCTTCTCCAGAAGGCCCCAGGAACTGAAACTGGGGCCTCCCATGTGGTAAACCAGGGATCTACCAATTGAGCCACAGCTGGTTCCCTACATATTTTTGATATTGCTTAAGGATATTCTTCTCATCAACTTTCTTGCCACATTATTGACTCTTATGTGGTTTTTTTTTTTTTTTGGTTACATTTAGACCTGCAATTAATTTCTCCAAACAAGAACCTATAAAAACTAAGTTTCTTTCTATTAGACTTAATACTTTCCCTAATTTTATCACTTTCTATCTATCATCTATCTATCATCTATCTATCTATCTATCTATCTATCTATCTATCTATCTATCTATCTTTTCATATCAGAAATTATCTTTTGGTTGAAAAAAACACAAATTAATTCTTAAATGGATAAATTAATTTTTGAGACTGGGGATGAAAGCAAGAAGTCAAAATCTGAGATGAGATGTCTAAAATTCCTAGGGGAACATTTCTAATATAATACACACAGATCAACTTTAGACCTACATGGTTATCTTTATTTAATTATGGAAGACTCAGTTTCCCATTTTTTTAGATTGATAGTGTCAATTCATTTTAAGGTTAAAAGTAAAGCCATACATCAATTAAAATTTACCTTATTTGTAGTCACTGAGAACAATGTACAATGGATTCTGTTTACCAGTAATACATGTGTATTAACCAACATTTTGGAGTTTGAGTCTTAAGTGTTGACCTTCATGTGGAAAATCCAACTTTACTTGCACATAAGGAATGCATAAGGAGTGGTCAACCTAAAAAAAGATGTATATTTTCATTTGTTACTCTGGAGACAAAAAGTTAAAAAATTTATTGAAATCCAGGGATATTTTACCATTCTCCATCATCCTCAATTCCTTTGCCTGGAAGAAGCCCCAGAAAACTCTGTCCCTGGAATTTTTAAGTAAAAATTAAGAATAAAACTTCCCATACAAATAATGCTATAATTTGTAGTTAAAAGCTACCTAAATAGTATTGTTTATGTGTGTTATTTGGACTTTTGTAATATGATTCAAGATTCAAAGCACCATTGTTTCTAAAGTAAAATACATTTTGAGTTTGAACAGCGGTCTTGTAAATATATTTTAAAATACAATACACTTGTAACTTAGGACTGCTTTTATACAATATCTAGAAAAAATACTAAGTAATATTTAAAACTATGCCTTTCATAAAAGAAAAAGAAAGCTTGGATCAATTTACCAATATTATTTCTTCACACATGAAAAAGAAAAAAAACACAAAAAAAATTGATGGGAACTAAAAAAGTCAAACAAAAGCAAAACCTTAATTCTACCATGAGTCCCCCTCAATTTTGCCACATCTCAACTAGCATGATAACTCATAAATGACTCCAAATTGTTAATATGCAAGATCATTTTTCCCAAGTGAACTGTGTCTACTTGATTCAGGTTAATGAGCAGATAAATTTTTCCCAAGTTTCCTGTTCTTACCTAAACTTATAAAGCTTATATGATAGGGTTATAGAATATAGGGTGTATATTAAACATAAGATGACTCTTAGCCCAAAGCATGATCCCCAAAAGTTCTGGAATATGACAGCAGAAGTAAAGGCATATTGGCATATACAAATTAAGAAATTTGTTTTGTCTAGGTTTTGTTTTGGATTTTACTACATGGCATTTATTGTATCTGACTTTGAGTCTTATTCAAACAACAGATTTCACAAAAATTTTATAAGCCTCCCCAATACAATCCTATAAACCAATTTTATGATCCTATAATACCATATCCATCTTTTCCAGTGTCCTTTCCAATCCTCCCCTCCTTCCTCACAAGAGTGCACAGCTCATGTTCATTTTATCCAGATTTTTTTGCATACTTTTAAACTAAACTTTTTAAGATAAATTGATTACATAAACATTACATAAAAATTTTATGGGTACCCATATGCCCCACCTCCCACACCTCCCACAACCTCCCACATATACATCCTTCATCAGTGTGGCACATCACCTGTAATAGATATATACACTTTGGGGCTTTGCCACTAAGCATGGACCACATTTCAGACTGTAGACCACACTCTCTCCCACACTGTTCTGCAAGATATATGATGATATAAAATGGCCTATATCCGCCATTGCAATGCCACCCAGGACAATTCTCAATTCCCAAAAAAGCCCCTGTATTACAACTGCCCTTCCCTCTCCCTGCTTCCAAAGCATCCAGTGGCCACTGGCTCCACATAATTTTGTAATTTCTTCCATTGAATGAATCACAACAAGTCTATAACAGTACACCAGCAAGTCCACTGTAGTCCATAGCTCTTCCCCCAATCTTGAGGAGTCTGGGATGGTAATGTCCCCTCCACCACCAAGTGAGAGGGGGTTTATACCCTGTGGATAAGATGGACAAGATTATCCTGCCTGCAGCTGCAGACTCTCTCCATTTCCCGGGATAGCCATTGTCCATCATCATCTCCCCACTAGGTGTCCTGGGTGAGTCCACTGAGTTGTAGAGTAAGAGTTGCAGCTCCATCAAGCCTCTGGGCCCAGCTGCTACATGGACAGCCCATAGTCTCTGCTCTCTGTAAGTATACCTAAAACTCTGGCATCACATATAGGTTTGAATAGAAGAGACAGATTGACCATGTGCAGTGAAGTGCAGGGGCAGTTTCTGGCAAAGGAGGATGATCCAGTGATGGGTACTTGTTATTGATGACTAGCCTTATGAGTCTTTGCTCTTGAAATTTAAACAGCCTAGTGTTATGAGGTGCCTAATAGTTGCCTCTTGAAAGCCTCCTTGTTGCTCAAATTTGGCCTCTCTCTAAGCCAAACTCAGCATATGAATGCATTACCTTCCTCCCAGCATGGGACATGACTCCTGGGGATGAGCCTCCCTGGCAACGAGGAATTACTAACATGTGCCAACGGGCAATATGACAGGAAAAAGACTTTGAATAAAAGGGGGAAATGGTAAAGACAAATGAGTTCATAGGGCTAAGAGACTTCAAAGTGAGTTGGGAGGTCAACCCAGAGGTAACACTTATGCACATCCCAGTAGGACCTCTGAGGCTTCCATTATGGATATCACCCCAAACAGAGGGGCTCCTGAGGGATCTAGAGAGATCCAGGTCCTATCCAGAAGTTTTTAACATTAAATTTGGCACTGAACTTTGAGGACCCAAGGGGGCTGAATTTATGTCAACATGGCTGCATTCTGATGAGAGAGATGTGAATGTCCAATACAATTAGTAGGATGTTGAAAATAAAGGGAAAATCATTATGGAAATGTAAGATCATTATAGCTTCTCTGCATCATGGGATTCCTATCAGGACCACACTTTCATACAGAAAGCAAGGTTCAAACATTCCTACTTGACTGACAAGTACATTCAACTTATTTTTTAAAAGACCTTCTTAAATAAAAACAAATACTAATCTCTGTATTATCAAGCCTCTCAAGACTTAAAATTCCCACATTTCTCAACAGTGAAGCTAAATTATTTTACTAATTTAATCCCCATTTTGTGGAAGAAAGATTTACTTTTGCAATACCAAATTCTAACAAATTATCAAGCATTGCTCTACTTCTGCATGGTATAGGAGAAAGAGCACTGTGCAGAAGCCATGTGATTTCAGTCTGAGCCCCAAGTGGTAAATTTAGGCAACTCTATCTTTTCTGAATTTCAGTATTTTTCATCTTGAAAGGATGAATGAAATAAAATAAAATGAAATCATTTATGTGACTTTTTTGGTATTTACGAAGTGTTCTACATTATAATTTAATCTATGAAGTAGGATCTCTCTAATAAGTAGAATATGTAGTTTGATTTATTCAGCTATCATGTAAAAGTTGTATAATGTAACTAATAAGAAATATTAGCATTTATATATAATTTTATTCCCGATATATCTGCCCATTCCTATTGTAGACATCCTATTAATAGTAGCTAACATTTTTAACTCTTTAAATACTGTTTATTTCTGTTCTCTCACTTCAGAACTTCAATTAGATTTATCCTTCTATTCTTTTTATCACTAAACTTCTCTTTTACATTTTTCTTTTTTTCTCTGTGCTTTAATTCCTTTTTTAAATATAGATTTTTATTTTTTTAAAAGGTATTTAGATTACACAAATTTTACATAAAAAGATAGGGGATTCCTATACTCCCTGCTTCCTATACCTCCCACATTAATAACATCTTTCTGGGCAATACCATCCCAGAATCCTCAGGATTGGGGAATGAACTATGGACTAAAGTAGACTTCCTGGTATTCTACTGTACACTTGTGATTCTAGCAATGAAAGAAACTATATCATTCATGTGGAGGCAGTGGCCACTAAAGGTTCTGAGGGCAGGGAGAGGGAAATACAGGTGAAATATGGGGGCATTTTGAGGACTTGGGAATTTTCCTGAATGACATTACAATGACAGATATGGGCCATTACATAGCTTGCCATAACCTACAAAATTGTGCAGGAGAGAGCGTAAGCTACAATGTAAACTATAATCCATGCTTAGTGACAATGCTCCAAAATGTTTTCATCAGTTGTAATTAATATACCACACTAACAATAGCTAACATTTAGAAAACACTTTACAATGTGAAAGACATTGTGCTAAACTCTTTGCCAGTGCTACTGCACTATATTCTCACAGCAATACCATAATTTTTATTATCCCTCTTTTATATAGCAGAACACCAAAGTTTTAAGAGGTTAGGTAAATTGTCCAATATAATACGTCAGTGAATGGGTTACCAAGAATTTGAACTGTGGTATTTTGATTCCGGAACCCACACTATGCACATCCCCTTAAAGCAAATTGATGATGGACATGATAAACAGAAGGTAGATAGATGATAGATAGATAGATAGATAGATAGATAGATAGATAGATAGATAGATAAATAGATAGACAGACAGACAGGAGATAGATAGAGACATAGAAAATGGATAAACAAATTTCTCAAAAAAAACCCTGCATTTTAAAAATCAATTCCTTTCTTAAGTATATAGACCTGTGATTAGAAGATATGCTTCATGTCCCTAAAACCTTTAAATCTTTTATGACATTATACTAGCAAAGCCAAATTCTGCCTTGTCAGCAATTGACAAAAACATCAGGGTTGAAGAAAAGTTTAGGTAATAATAGATAAACCTGTTACAGTTACCATGTGTTAGATGTACTATGTGTTGCATATATTAATTCATTTAATTCTCACAACAATCTTAAGAGGTAGACTATCATCGCATCATCATTATCATCCTTACTTCAGAGATGAAGAAACTGAAGCAGAGAGTAAATAACTTGCCCAATATCATAGTGAGTGGAAGAACTGATATTTGCACCTAGGCAATGGGGTTTCCAAGTTTATTTTTTTTACAGCTGCTGGAGCTGATGACCTCAATAACCAGTTCATCTTTCTCATTTGAAAGTCTTAAACCTTCTGCAATGCCAAAAGAGTTCTTTTCTGCCTATCATGAAGAGGATTTAATTTTATTTTTTTATTTAATCTTATTATTTTATTTTATAAGCATGTCCAGTATTTACAAATACCACAATTGCAATTGCAAACTCATAATAAGCAGTTTGTGCCCAACTTGCTCAAATTAAACATTATGAAATGCAATAATGGGTGATGTGATACTGGTCATTAATCCAGGCATTATTTCATTTGACATGCTAGCATTCAAATGCAGGAGATCCACATGTAAAATAACAATCACAGTTCTCTGTGACACAGGTTAAGGAAGCCTTTCCAGAGAAGGTCACCTCTGGGTAGCATTTTGAAAATTGAGTCAGAGTTAACTTAATGATGAAGAAAATTGTAGAGCATGGAAAGGGCATTCCAGGTTGAATGAATAGCATATATGAAGATTAAAGGGTGCAAATCAGTGTAGCTTCCCTGAAGGGGAAATGCCAGCAAGTTTGATATGATTCAGCACAGAATCTACCTAGGCTACTGTCAGGAGGTAAGGCCAAAAAATGAGACAGGCCCAGATCATAAAGTCTATGCATTAACTGGAGGAGTTAGGAATTTATCCTGAATGATTTGTGGGAACATGAAGAAAATTCACTCCTGCAGCAGAAGTGCAGCTGGAATGGGAGATGATAGAGAGTACTTGTTTAAACAAAGCCTGGAACCAGATAGCCTAGGTTCAAATTCCAGCTCTACCACTTGTTAACAGTATGAATTTAGACAAGTTACATAATTCCCTGTGCCTCAGTTCTCTCAGTTGTAACATGTAGATAAGAATAGTGCCTACCTCATAAGGTATTTCAAGGATTAAACATGAATTACATATGAAGCACTTGTCTCCACAACACACATTAAATGTATATATAATTATCATTACTCATCTTAGTTATTAAAGAACATGCTGACTAGAAGGAAGGACAGAAGCATGATAAGAGAGGTCTTTGGGCATAAACCTCCTTAACAAGTTCATCTCCTAGTTCCATTTTTTGTGAATTTCCATTCTTGTTGAAATCTAAGAAAGTGCATCTACTGCTGACACCTACTCTCTCAAAATATTCCTCTGACTGGAGCAGGAACAGAATATAATGCATATAATTACCTAGACTTGCTTAAAATTTCAAGCAAGGATACTCAAATATATTTGGGCAACTGCTCTATTCTTCCTGAGTGCTGACAACTTTGGCTTTAAATGGGATCTCCCTCAGGAGCTCATAAAATTAATAGAATCTTGGATCCAAGATCATTCTACTTTCTTCACTGGAAGAAAAAGTATAGATAGGAAAAACAGGATAGAAGTGTGCTTGACTCACAGCTCTGCCCCTAAGAGACTGGGGTCTTTGAAATAAATTTCCTAAATTCTGTGAATCTGAGAGCCCTCCCCTATAAGTGAGATAATATTGCCACCCATGTTAAGAGTCAAATAAGGTAATGGATGTAAAAAAAATCTGATCATTTTAGCAATGAAATTTTAGGAGCATCACTACCAGACATCTGAACTCTGTGGACCAGAGACTCTATGGAACTGAGTGTTTAATTCCAATAATTTCTCCAAGTTCTTAGATCAAATTAGCTCTTTCTAGGTTCATGCTAAATAATATATACTAGTTAAAATGGGATCTGCATTATAAAAGAAGCAAGGTCACTCAATTATATAACTCCATATGCTCACCTAAATCACTTCAGATGGAGCAAATAGCAAGGCAGCTTCTGAGACCCCCTGAGATAGAGATTTAGTCTTAGTTTCTCCTATGCATGATTTGCCAAGAGCAGAGAGCAAAAATCTGTATCTCCTAACAGTGAGCTCCATCCTAGGCCAAACTCTTTGTGTGAGACATCATGGTACTTTTACATGTTGTCATGTCTCTGGTCAGTTGACATCATTTTATTACAGGCTCTTTAAACTTTTACCCAAAGAAAGATATTAAGTGCCATCCTATCCTAATTCTCTAATTGTCCACAACTGAGGATGCAAATTACTAATTATCTGTGGGGCTGAGACATAAGGGAAAACAATCTGAGAACTGTAAAGTATTGAAAAATCTGCAAATGAGTTAATTTGTAATGTATTGTGGAGACTGTTCAAAGTATCATCTATTTTGGCTTCTATATCTCACAGTCTGATATTTATTTATCTTTTTTTTACTGTTTATTGAACACAAGGAACAAAACCCAATTTTGACAAAATCCATTCGTTCTAGAGTAACACCTTTAAAGGACCTTCCCATATTTCCCTTACACAATAACATACATTGTATAAAATCCTATACTTATATAGCTAAAAAGATCTTAGAGAAATCAAGTGGCCCAAGGAGGAAACTGCATTATCTAGCTTTCACTGTGGTAAAGCTAGGACTAAATTCCAATTGAAAAAAAAAAAAACACTGATACATCCATTATTGTTATAATATTCCCCAAATTACTTAGTGTAATTATTAGAACAAATATTGTTCAATGGGTGAAGAATTTAAATATTCTTTATATCCTTGAATATGACTTGAATCAACAAAAATTGACCTTGCCCCTTTCACCAACTATTAGAGTGACATTCCAGATGGGAAACTTACTTCGGCAGTTGTCTTGAGTGTCGTCCCATGACATATATTTGGATAACATGAGATTGTTCTTAGATTAATATACCTTTCTGAGATAGAAATATGATCTATACCCAGATGCTCACCCTAAAACATTGAAATGTTCTGTAAAGTGATGCTTCTTTTCCATATCTGTCACATTTCCTCTCCCATGGCCTAAGAAGTGGCCAGAACTACTTTCTCTCTTCCTGGTTGCTAAGAGACAGAAACCATAAGCAATTTTTATGCATCATCAGAACCCTAAGGGAATTACTTGGCCAGAAACTGGAAGCAGCTGGAGAGTGTTGTTAGGCAGAGAATGTACAAGTGTAAACCCCTCTTAATAGTTCTTTTTAAACCTGTGTAGAAGGCAGTTTGGTAAGTAGTTTTAAAATATTTAGGCCATTTCCACAGTTTCCACAATTTATTCAAGGTTGTTGTGTAATAGGGAGGTTTATTCTATTATCACAACATTGAACCACTAACCCAACAACAAAATAATTTTACTTATAAATCTATTTAAATATTTTTGCCTCATTTTACTAGCTCAAGTGGACTAAAATATGTTTGATATAGTGGCACTGTGAAGATACAGTGTTATCCTATAATTACACAAATGAACTTCTAATGTGTTGAGGTTAATGGGACATGACCAGAGCTGAAGATTATTTTTCTGAAATCTAGTATAAAATGTATCCCTGAATTACAGCCTGAACTCTCAGTCCAAACCTAACTTTCTGTGTATTTGAATGACACAACCATATCAGGAAAAATATAGTAATCCAAATAGCAGTGCTCTTGGCTAATGTAATTTTCTGAGGTAAAAAGGATTATTATGTTACAGTATAAAAGTGTTTTTGTTGTTCTTCTTGGCATTTTATTGCTCTATAACTCTCAAGGTTACAAATAAAGGTGTTGTTTAAACAAGGAAATGTCTGTGGCTGTCTTATTTTCACTGGTTTCTCTGCTCAAATTCCTTTTTGAAATGAAAGTCTGTATCATAAACTTCTCTCTCTTTCTCTCTCTCTCTTATTTACTTCTGTTCTTTCTTTCCTTCTTATGATCCTTTCTTTTCTAATTTATTCATTTCCTTCCTTTCTTTCTTTCTTCTTTCTTTTTTTTTTAATACATTTATTGAGCTCTTATTCTGTGCTAATCACTGTGCTGGATACAATAGATACAAAGATGATGAAAAATGGGATAGTCCAAAAGTAAGAATAATGTAACAATAAATATGGTAATGGCTATGCTAGTTACAGCATGCTAAGATAAGTCATGAGGATCAGTTCATAAAACTGCACAACAGCAGCATCAGGGGTGACTTCTAAGAAGATGAGACTCAATCTGAGTATTGAAAGTGAAACCTGGGTGAGCTATTCCACCAGAGGAAGTAATGTGTTCAGAGACATTGAGGTATGAGGAAATAGCAAGTAGTTCAGAGGTTCTTGTAATGGGACAGGGCTGAGACAATCAGTGGAGACAAGGATTGAGACTTGGTCTCAGAACAAGCTTAGTCACTGAAACTAAGCCTAAGATTTAGAGTGGTTCTATAGCAAAATAAAAAAATACCCATAGGTATTATCCTAGGTTTTTTTTATCCTTCAGACAGTCCAACTCCCTACAGGTTCCCTTGATAATATTTGCACCAGATTCTGGGTCAGGATAGAACTTGCAGTTGAGAAATCAAAGACTTAAAAAAAGAAGAGGAAGAGATTGGTTGGGAAAAGAAGTCAAAAAGTTATTCACTTCTTTACTGTGTCCTAAAACTTCTTTGAAAACAAAATGAAAGAATGTAAGACACTGGGAAATAAATGGAAGAAAATGTCACTGTACATACAGGACACCAGATATTACAGTTATGAAAAGCAAAATGTCAAAAAATTTTCTTAATATTTTTCATTATTTTAAAATATCCCAATCTTTTAATTTAATTTTAGTTTTAGTTTTTTAAATTTTAAAATTTTATTTCTTATATTTAGAGCTACCATTATTACTTCATTTTCCTATTAATTGTATTTGACTATTTTATTGGCTTCATTTTTGAGGAAGCTTTGAATCACAGAAGGGTTACAGCTGGGGCAGGGGTGGATCATTGGTGTGGGGTGTTGGTGGTGGGGGATGCATGGGAGGAGGTTCACCTGGGCATACATATAAGG
>PVKH010000038.1:28966-57057 GCA_004027955.1 Chaetophractus vellerosus | reverse complement strand
GGAGTGTTCCCTCCTCTTCAGGTTTTTGGAAGAGTTTGAACAGAATTGGTGATAATTCTTGGAATGCTTGTTAAAATTCACCACTGAAGCCACCTAGTCCTGGCTCATCTTTTTTTTTTTTTTTGTAAAGTTTTGATTACTGATTCAATCTTTTTACCAGTTATTTGTCTCTTGAGTTCTTCAATTTCTTCTTGAGTCAGTATAGGTATTTTGGGTATTTCTAGGAATTTCTCCTTTTCACCTAGGTTAACTTATTTGTGGTGTTCAGTTGTTCATAGTATTCTCTTATAATACATTTTTATTTCTGTGAGATAAGTAGTAATGTCCCCCATTTCACTTCAGATTTTAGTTATTTGTGTCCACTCACTTTTTTCCTTTGTCAGTCTAGCTAAAGATGTGTCCATTTTATCCAACTTTTCAAAGCTTTTAGTGTCATTGATTTTATGTATTGTTTTATATTCCATATTTCATTTTTCACTATGTTAATACTTCCTTCCCCATCCCACCCCCTGCCTGCACCATTCACTGGCAGAAAAGGTCTGAGAAGACCATTGATCAGGCTGTCCATGCATAGACACGGAAAACACATGTCAGTGAGAAAAGCCCTTGGACAGTGAGGGTGGTGGACTTTCATATTTCTTTCCAGAAGAAATGCTACTTTCCTGCAATGTGGATTTGAGGTGGGCAGCAGCCATGCTTCCCTGTTCTTAGGGTACTTCTCCTAGAGAAATGCAGAACCAGTAATGGAGAAATGCCTTAGGGGCTAGGGGACTCTGAGAACAAGTCAAGACCAGTTCATCCCATAGCCCTCTCTCTAAGTACAAAGATGAAGTTCAGGGGGACAGAGGCACCAACCACCCTTCTGGGTTCTAAAAGAAAAGTCAAGGTCACTGCCACCTGGAGGTAGATTCTCTCATGGCTTGGGTAAGAATGCTGGCTGGAAGTTTCCTAGGAATTGACCTTGGCCCTGCCAAAGGAGAAAGGTTCTATCCAGCCAATGTATCCAACTCAGAAGCTTCTGCCTGCTGAGACAGTCCCAGCAGCACCAAGGGGATGTAAATTACCTCCAGGAAGTCACTATAAGATGCAGAGCCCCTGAGCCTCGATCACACCAGAGCCCACCTCTCTTGCCCAGGCCTGAGGGTACAGCACAACAAATTTTCATTTGAAACCATCACTCCTGGACTCATCATTCAGGATTTGAGTATCTTTTTCTGGCCAGACCCATCTGTCACCTTCTCCCTTCTCACATTCCACACCCCACCCATTTGATCAGAATTCAACACTGCCATGTCTGACCCAAGGGCCACCCACCTCCTCTGGATTTGGACCCACTTCAAGGTCTGAAACCTAGAAGCCAGGAGGACAAGGGAAGTGATTGATTCATCTGGTCAGCTGGGCTGTCAGGAGAGCACACTCACTGGCCCTAACATAACCCAGGAAAGGAGGCAAGCACTGTCACCAAATGTGTATGGAACAAGCCAGCTGTGGGCATCAGGATGACCACCAGGCTGTTGAGTTCTGTATCCCCAAGGTGTGGCTAGTACTGGATGAACACTTTGCTCCCATGTTCACCTCTAGCCTAACAACTTCTGAGAGTCAAGTGGGTCCTGGGGTCCCTAGGTGGCAACTTGGAGTGAAGCAGATGGAAGAAGCAGAAGCAAGAGCCTTGGTCCAGCTGGGATGTTCCAGTCAAGGGACTCTGTGAAAGTGCAAGTGTTGGAGGATTCAAAGTACTGACCCTGAGAGGGTAAATGTGTAGATGGTTTCTGCTGCTTTCCTCATTCAGGAAGAGCTGGAGGAGCTGCTGCATGTGTGGGTCTGTGTGTGTGTGTGCAACCACTGTTCCTATAAAAGTTATATTTTGTTCATCTGAAGCTTCTAAAGTTTGTTTTTGGCCTTCTGTTAATTTCCTCTTCTCATTGTTTTCTTGGTTTCATTTGTCATTATCTTTTGTTGTTGTTAGGCCAGTAAAGGGAATTTATTTGGGAAATGGGGAAAGAACAGTGCTTGCTGAGGAATGGGAAAGTAAGATGGAAATGCACACCCTCTAGGCAGAGAGAGAGCACGCTCTTCTTCATTTGGTTACCTTTTAAACTGTAAATTATTCCACTCCCTTTCTAATTTTAAGGAGATGGGCCCCAGCAGTTATTTGTTACCCCACCTATGGTGGGAGTAAATGGTGAGTTCTGTTTGGAATATCCAGGGCCAGTAGGAGGTTCCAGAAAGAGAAACTGGGACCTCAAGGTTATACTCAATGTCCCAGCATGACTTGCAGCCATGTTGTCTGCTGGCCTTGTGTTCTGTCAGCCATCTTGTCATTTGGCCATGTGGTCTGCTGTCCATGCAGCCTGCAAGTCATGTTTTGGCTCATCTTCTTCTCCATTACCCTGTACTTACCTGCCTCAACTCCCCCATCAGGGAGTTTATGCCCTAATTCATAAAGGGGTGCAGAGGAGTGATGATGATTCTTCTGTAGTTACTTCCTGCTGGTTAGCAGAGTAGTCCCTGCCTGACAGAGTAAACCTCTCTGGCTAGTCTATTGAGGTCAAGGAAAGATGGGTCCTACACAGTGGCTGAAACTGGCTGAAATCCCCACATAACTATCTTGTTTTGGAAAGCAGTGATTCTGGAAGAAATAAACAGAATTTTGAAAATACATGACCCCACTAAAAGGAAAAAGAAGATGGTGGTATGGGCCCAAAAAGGGATTATCTATGACATACTGGACCATGAGAATGAGAAAGCCCATGTGCTTCCAGAGGCTGCATCCTCCCAAGGTTGGTGGACTTCATCTTGTAGGTTTTGAATGCTGTTAGGACTATTCCAGAGTGACTTATATAGAAACAGCAATTTTCATGAGAAATAGGCATGTCACCCCACCCCACCTCACCCTGTGCTGCTGTTAGCATGTTAAGGACATTGTGATTTTGCAGTACTACAGCAGAGAGTTTGCTGCTTAAGGACTTCTAAGGTACAGCTAGTTTCTTCTATGCTATTAGTTAGCTCTAGGGAGGGATTGTAATAGAAAATGGTGTTTGGTATAAATTGCTGATCCCAGTTTTCCATGGTGGTGGTTGTATTTAGGATAGCTGGGGATGAGAAGAGGCATTTCCTTTTAGGTACAGTATAGGAAAACATTACAGGAAATGAAAACAGACAAGATTTCTTAAGGGGTGTCTGGCTTGCCTTCCCCCTAGAAATAGGTGTTTGGGCTAGAGTTAGAGGGAACAGCTGACTTTAACACAAATACTACTTAGCTTTGTCTCTTAAAGAGGTATTTAAGGTCACCCAATGTCTGGCAGTTGTACATCCCATCAGTGCTTTTGGTGTGCTGGCACTTCTTGGGCAGCTGGCTTCACTCAGGATAAGTGCATCCAGATGGCAATTCCTTTTGCTTTAACAGTTGTGAGAGTGATCAGAACCACAGAATAAGGTCCCTTCCATTTTGGCTTTAGTTGAGAGTGAGGTCTATTCTCCTGCCAAGTTTTGACCAGAACCAGGTTTCCAGGTCCTGGGTGAGGAAAGGTTATCCATAGACCACCTTGAAGGGGCTAAGCTGAAGTGAGTCCTAGCCACCTTGTTTGCCCTTTCCCTTCTGTGGGAAAATGCTTAGCCCTGGCAGGATGGCATGTGTGTCTCCAGTCCTCCCTAGGGTATGAGAGGAACAGGTTTTAGAATAAGGGCTAGGAGGGAGACCTGGGTTAGGAATGTCTTTCACCTTGTGTGGGGTGAAGACGTGAGAGGTTACCCTCAAGTTAATTTGATGGCTTTTTACATTAAAAGGGCTGTTACTCCCACTATTCTCAGGCAAGGTGGCTATTCCTTTATTTTACAGACATGTTTATTAACACTTAGAAAATGAAGTTGACCAGGACTTTTGACATGTTCAATATCCCTCTGCATATGATCTAGAATAGAAAATATATCACCTTATTTATCAGGCATATATCTAGAATAGTTACAGTACTCAATACTAATCAATGCACTACCCAAAACATAAGTTTCTCTTTGTGCTATAGTTAATACATCTAAGTTTCAGGTTTTCAATACCACACATGATCTTTCTTCATGGGAGTAGGCCTTAATACCCATTGTGTTTAAATTCTACTTACATCACTCTGGTAATCCTTGCTCAAATTGTTATGCCCTTCACACAGCCAGCATGCTGCAGGAATGTTGACCCTAGAGAAGCTATAAAGGTAGGCTCCAGTATTCCACTGACCTGGTGCATAGCCCCATTCAGCACAATGAACCAGAGCCAGCCTGGAGGCAATGTCAATTGTGCATTTTTGCCATGTTGAGCCATTGCTGGCTGTCACAGGAGTTTGAAACTGTGTTATAGTCTCCATCAACATCAGGAGCATAACCAAAGACATAGTAGTTGCCTTTACTATTTTAGGGGACAGTGAACAACCTAGCCAATAACTCAAATGGAGAGGCAAAATGCAGTGTATTGAAGGCCTGGTTTGAATGATAGAGAGTTTGACAATGCTGAAGTCTATCTCTTTTGATTTTTATACACTTTCTAAACACTTCCAATGCAATATATACTACATCAAATGACCGCAACTATTTTAGTACTTTGCTTTTTACTTCTACATCATTACCATGATGACATTAAATAACAGGTATTTTATTTTAGCAGCACAGGAAAAATTACTTTTTCAGTTATTTTTATGAAAACTGAGGATTCCCAGTGGAATTAAGATTATCTTTCTTTACCACCACTTTAACATGCAGATTGAGGTGGCTTCTGGTGGCTTTCCCTGTTATGAAGTTACTTTTTATTATTACTGTCAAATAGGTTTCTGTTAACTGGCTTGCTAGGATTAGCAATTTAAATAATTCAGTTTAGAGAAGTTTTTTACAAACTTCTTATAATTAACCATAACCACATAGACTAGTTAATTTACCTTAAAAGAAGGTTATTAAATTACAGTTGGCAAAAAGTAAAATTTACTTTAACCATTTATGAGAGGGAAAATTTACACTTCCTTCTTTATTTTAATTTTATTAAACATGAACTTACAAGTTTCATCATTTTAAAGGTTTGATATTTATAATTCTAATTTATTTATGTGGTATTTTATAAACCAGGAAGATAATATCCAAGCTAAATAAAATGGAAACCATTAGTTTATTCAAGGAATATTATTTTTCCTTCTTTTACAGGAGACTTAAAAACTCTTTTCTTCAATAAAAATTTAAAACTGTGAATAATCATGAAAGCATACTGACTTGGGCTTTGGAACATATTACAATTATTTAATTTGTTCTAGGGGCCGGCTCGATAGCCCAGTGGATAGGGTGCCAGCATACCACATGGGAGGCCCCGGGTTTGATGCCCGGGGACTTCTCCTAGCAGGCAGACCGCCTTGAGAATGGCAAGCCACCATGGGTGGGCCGGAGCCGCTGTGGGCAGGGCAAGAAGCTGCCACGGACATGGCAAGAGCCGCCATGGGCAGGGCAGGTCGCCCGCAGATGGAGCTCAGCCAGCCACCCGCGAACTGAAAGCCGGCCATGAACAGACTCAGAGACCGCCCACAAGTGGGGAAAGCCACACCTGCGCAGTGACCACTCTCTGCATGTCACCGCAGCGGGGGGAAGGGGAGATATGTAATAAAATAAATAAATCTTAAAAAAAATAATTTGTTCTAATTATAATTTAGAAAAGATCTTTTCATAGCTTTCAAGGACTTTTCCTTTACTTACTGAAATTTGGTAATAGAATTATTAATCACCCTTATTTTAAGGCTGGCAAAATGTTTAAAATGGGAAATTATAGAGCAACTCATCCTTAAATTCTCCCTACTTAGAATGGTTGTAATTTGTGACACCTAACCCCTCCCTCACTGCTCTTGCAAAGAGAACTTCCTGGGTGCAGGGTACGTCAAAAGGCTTAGGAAAATCTTTTTCCTTTTTCCAATAATTCCTATATTCAGATTTCTATAGGACCTTTCCATCTTGCTCAGCCTAGTTTGGGCTTCAGGAATACTTATTCACATGTACCACTGCATATTTGATTTTTCACTTTGAATAGAGCTCTTCCTTAAAAATACATTTTTATTTGTATTTTTAAAGATGCTTAGATTACATGAATACTACATAAAAAATATAGGGGATGCCCATCTGCCCTGCTCCCTAACCCTCCCACATTTCCCTACATTAACAATATCCTTTATTAGTGTGGTACATTTGTTGCAATTGATGAAAACATTTTGTAGCATTGCCACTAAGCATGGATTATACTTTACATTGTAGTTTACACTCTCTCCCACACAATAGAGTAAGTTATGGCAAGATATATAATGGCCTGTATCTGTCCTTGCAATGTCATTCAGAACAATTCCCAAGTCCCAAAAATGCCCCCATATTATGCCTGCTTTTCCCTCTCCCTTCCCTCAGAACCTCCAATGGCCAGTGCCTCCACATCAATGATATAAGTTATTCCATTGCTAGAATCACAATAAGTCTGTAGTAGAATACCAGTAAGTCTACTCTAGTCCTTCATTCATTCCCCAATCCTGAGGATTCTGGGGTGGTGATGCCTACTCCACCTCTAATTGAGAGGAGTATTAGATCCCATGGGGCAGATGGATTGGGTTATCTTGCTTGCAGGTGTAGACTCTCTCTGTTCCTTGAGATGGTCATTGTCCATGATCATCTCCTTCTTAGCTGTCCTGGGTGAATCCAGTGAACTGGAGAGAGGGTGTTGCAACTCTATTGAGATTCAGGGTCTAGCTGGCATGTGGACAGTTCAAAGATTTAAGTCTCTTGGACATACACCTATCAACTCTAGTACTAACTATAGATTCCAATAGGAGGGGCAGAAGAGGAATGTGTAGGGAAACCACAACTGAGTCCAACTCTGTCACACTGGGGAACATAAATTCCAAAGAAGGGCCCACTGGAAGGGCTGCCAATGCCTGAGCTGTCTACCCTGACTATAGTGTCTGGATGTCTTCAGAGTCCTCAGGACCTCCACTCTTTGAGGTAGTACTTACTTTGGCAGTCAATGAGATCCTGCTGAGATGTGCATAAGTGTAAACTCTGGGATTCCCTCCTGACTCACTTTGAAGTCTCTTAGACATATAAACTCACTTGTCTTTACCTTTTACCCCCTTTGGTCAAGGTTTTTTCTAGGTGCATTGCTATTTGGTGCTTGGTAGTAATCCCTCAGTACCAGAATGGTTTAACCCTGGGAGTCATGTGCCACACTGGAGGGAAGGTAATGGATTTATATGCTGGATTTGGCTTAGAGAGAGGCCATAGTTGAGCAAGAAGGTTCTCAGTAGGTAACACTTAAACATCTTTTAATACTAGGATAAGTTTCAATTTCAAAAGTAAAGGTTCATAAGTCATCAACATGAGGGGCCCATCAATGGAGAATCCTCCTCCACTAGTCTCTGCCTCTGTACTCAGTGGATTCTTTCTGTTCCATTAGAGGATGTGGCAGGGCTCCTCAGGATGGAAATTTGATATTCTTTTGGTTATTGTGTGACACTCCACCTGCCATGTTGATGCCCCATGAACAGTTGAACACATTTATATGTCTTATATATATGGCCCAGGTGAACCTCCTCCCATGTATCCCCATCCATGAAACCCCACACCAATGATCCTCCTTTGTCATAGTTGTAACCTTGTGTGATCTAAAACTTCTTCAGAAATGCACCCAACAGAGTAACCAAATACAATTAAGAAAATTAAATGATGATGGCTTTAAAAATAAGAAATAAAATACAAAAGATTTTTTAAATTTTGAAATAATAAAAATAATGAGAAAATATATTTTAAAATTTTTAACATTATGTCTCTCATCACTGTAAAATCTGTTGTTTTGTATGTATAGTGACATTTTCTTCTGTTTATTCCCTCAGTGTTTTATTTCTTGAATTTTATCTTCAAAGATGCTTTAGGTTACAGAGAAATCACATAGAAATATAGGGAATTCCCATATACCAAACATCCTCACCCTTTTTCCCTTTCCCTATTAATAAAATTTTACATGTGGATGCAACATTTGTTACCGTGGTCAATGATTTACATTATGGTTTATATTTTGGACCACACACTTTTATAAATTTTGATGAAATTTAACATGGCCTGTATCCATCATTGCAAGATCATGTAGTGCAATTCCATCACTCCCAAAATGCCCCATGTTACATCTATTCTATTCCTCCCTCCCTCTCCCCTCAGGACCCATGGCAACCACCAAGCTTAACTCCTTGAAGAAAAAGATTCATAGTTCCTTGCAACACTATTGATGGCTTAAGCTACTGGCATGTCCTCCCCTATTAGGCACTGCCTATGCTCTCAATAGACTCCCACCCCTCTACTTGAGAACATAGCAGGACTCCAAAAGATGGGAGTCCAACACCATCTCACTCATTATGTTGGTTTCCACCCACTGATACAACCTACTTTGACAATATGAACACTCACTACCTAGATGCCTGCCCCAGATGTGCACTGTCCCGCATGTCCCCAACATCCAACACCCTAAACCAGTAACCCTCCCCTGACATATTTGTCTAAAGTATATTCCCAACATTATAGTTTTAATCTCATATCCACAAATTCTGAGTTCACCTTCTTTCTCCCCCAAACCTCCTACCAGTTCCATGGAGAGCCCAAAACACCCTCCCCACCCTTCCCCCATCAAAAGCTAGCACCATTCAACCCAATAACATCACTGCACCACTAGTCATGCCAAGCCACTGTACAACTACACCCTTTACCTTATCATAAATTTTGCCTATATGGGCATTGGTGTACCACCCTCTACTCCTTTTCCATCTCTTGTAAACCTATCTTCCAGACTCTGGCTCTGCGAGTCTGCTTGATTTACTTAAGTTATATCAGTGTGGTAATGTAATATTTGTCTTTCAGGGACAGACTTACTTCACTCAACATAAAGTCTTCAAGAGTCATCCTTATTGTCCCATGTGTTAATATTGCATTCCTTCTTACCACAGAGTAATATCCCATTGTATGTGTATACCCCAATTTGTTTATCCATTTCTCTGTTGATGGACATTTTGTTTGTTTCCAACTTTTGGCAATAGTGGATAATGCCTCTATGAACATTGATGTGCATATATCTATTCATGTCCCTGCTTTCAAATCTTCTGAGTATATACCCAGCAGTGGGATTTCTGGGTCATATTGCAGTTCTATAGTTAGCTTCCCAAGGAACCATCAAACTGTCCTACACAATGACTGCATTATTCTACATTCCCACTAGCAATGGATTAGGGTTACTGTTCCTGCACATGCTCTCCAACACTTGTAGGTCTCTGTTTTTTAAATAACCACCAGTCTAATGGGTGTAAGATGATATTTCATTGTGGTTTTTTATTTGAATTTCCTTAATAGCCAGTGATGTTGAGCATCTTTCATGTGCTTTGTAGCTATTTGTATTTCTTCTTTGAGGAAGTTTCTATTCAAATCTCTTGATCATTTTTTAAATGGGTTGTTTGTCTTTATTTTTGAGGTGTAGGATTTTTTAATATATGCTGGATATTAGACCCTTACAAGATATATGGTTACCAAATATTTTATCCTATTGAATAGGCTGCCTTTCCACTTTTTAAATTATATATCTCCTCCTTTCTGCTTGTTCTTGCTGTGTTCATTTTTGCATTCTTCTGTGTCTGCTTGTCTCCCCCACCCCCATTGCAGTGACCCGCTGAGTCAGCTCACCACACAATGGCCTTGCCTGCTCATGGGCAGCATTGCCTGCTCATGGGTGGCTTGCCCTGCTTGCAGGTGGCTTGCCCCACCCACGGGTGGTTTGTCCTGCCCATGGTGGCTTTGCCCTGCCTGCAGCGGCTTGCCTTCTCAAGGCAATCTGCCCACTCAAGGAGGCCCGGGGAACCGAAACAAGGGCCTCCCATGTGGTAAACCAGCACCCTACCAATTGAGCTACAGCCAGCCCCTCCACTTTCCTAATAAACATCTTTGAGGTACAAAAGTTTTAATTTTGAGGAGGACCCATTGATCTATTTTTTCCTTCATTTCTTATGCTTTGCATGTAAAGTTCATGAAATAATTCATAATACAAGATCCTGTAAATTCTTCCCTGCATATCTTCCAAAATATTTAGGGTCTTGCCTCTTATATGGATCTTTGATCCATCTTAAGTTAGTTTTTGTATAAGGTGTGAGGTGGTGTTCCTCTCCAATTCTTTTAGATATGGATATCCAGCTCTTCAAGCACCATTTGTTGAAGAGGCCATTCTCTCCCAGTTTAATGGGCTTGGTGGCTTTGTTGAATATCAGTTAACTGTTTAGTTGAGGATCTATATCAGACTCTCAATTAGGTTCCATTGGTTAGTATGTCTATCCTTGTGCCAACACCATGCAGTTTTCACCACTATAGCTTTGTGGTATGTTTTAAAGTTGGGTAGTGTGATTACTCTGATTTCATTTTTCATTTTCAATATGTCTTTGGCTATTTGGGGACACTTGCCCTTCCAAATAAATTTCATAGTTAGCTTTTCCAATTCAGTAAAACAAATGCTGTGGCAATTTTTATTAGGATTGCATTAAATCTGTAAATCAGTTTGGTAGGATAGACATCTTAATGGTGTTTACTCTTCCTATCCATGAACAGTGAATACTCTTCCATTTATTTAGGTCTTTGATTTCCTTTAACAGTGTTGTTTTTCTGCATACAGTCATTTACATCTTTAGTTAAATTTATTCCTAGATATTTGATTCTTTTAGATTCTACTGTAATGGGATTTTTGTAAATTTCATCCCTCAGATTGCTCAGTATTGGTGTACAGAAAGTCTACTGATATTTGCACATTGATCTTATAAACTGCCACATTACTCAACTAATTTATAAACTCTAGAAGCCTTGATGTATATATCTCAGGGCTTTTTATGTATAGGGGCACATCATCTACAAATAATGAAAATTTTACCTCTTCCTTTCCATTTGGATGCCTTTTATGTCTTTTTCTTGCCTAAGTGCTCAAGCACATACTTTTAACACTATGTTACATAAGAGCAGTGACAGTGGAGAAATCCTTGTTCTCTATCTTAGATGGAAAGCTTTTAGGATTTCACCATTGAATATGATGTTAGCTGTGGGTTTTTCATATATACCCTTATCATTTTGAGGAAGTTTCCTTCTATTCCTA
This sequence comes from Chaetophractus vellerosus, assembly GCA_004027955.1. Classification (NCBI taxonomy): domain Eukaryota; kingdom Metazoa; phylum Chordata; class Mammalia; order Cingulata; family Chlamyphoridae; genus Chaetophractus; species Chaetophractus vellerosus. Next base: position 45,899 of record PVKH010000038.1, on the reverse strand, counting down.
TCTTTTGAATTGTTTTTTATCAGGAAAGGGTGATGTATTTTGTTAAATGCTTTTTCTGCAGCTATAGAGGGGATAATGTGATATTTTTCTTTCAATCCATTTATTTGGTGTATTACATTGATTTTCTTATGTTGAGCCATCCTTGCATACCAGGGATGAAACCCACATGTTCATGGTGTATAATCTGATGTGTTGTTGAATATGATCAGTATTTCATTGAGGATTTTAGCATCTAGGTTCATTAAAGATATTAGTCTATAGGTTTCCTTTCTTGTGGTGTCTTTGGGTTTGGTATGAGGGTGTTGTTGGCATCATAGAATGAGTTAGGCAGTGTCCCCTGCTTCTATTTTTTGGAAGAGTTTAAGCATGATTTGTGTTAGTTCTTTCTGGAATGTTTGATAGAATTCACCTGTGAAGACATGTGGTCCTGGGCTCTTTTTAATTGGGAGGCTTTTGATGACTAATTTCATCATATTACTTATGATTGGTGTGTTGAGTTCATCAAATTCTTCTTTCCTCAATGTCAGCTGTTTGTGTGCTCTAGGAACTTCTTCATTTCCTTTAAATTATCCATCTTATTGGCATACAAGTTTCCAAAGTATCCTCTTATGACACACTATTTCTGTGGGGTCTGTGGTCATATACACATTCTCATTTCTTATTTCATGTATTTTTATCTTCTTTTTTTCTTGGTTAATCTAGCTAAGGTTTTGCCAATTTTATTAATCTTCTCCAAGAATTAGCTTTTGGTTTTATTTTTTAGTGAACTTTTTATTTTCAATTTCATTTAGCTTTGCTCTAATCTTTGGTATTTCTTTCTTTCTACTTCCTTTGGGATTCATTTGTTGTTCTTTTTCTAATTCCTCCAGGTGTGCAGTTAGGTCTCTGATTTTATCTCTTTCTTCTTTTTTAAGACAGGAATTTATGGCTATGACTTTCCCCCTCAGTGCAGCTTTTAATACATCCCATAAGTTTGATACGTTTTTTTGTCATTTTCATTTGATTCAATGTAGTTACTGATTTCTTTTACAATTTCCTCTTTGACCAATGGTTTGTATAAGAGTGTGTGGTTTAACATCCATATCTTGTGCCAAATCTGCTTTCTCTGCCTTTTTCTGATATCCAGCTTCATTCCATTGTGGGCAGAGAAATTACTTTGTATAATTTCAATCTTTCTAAATTAATTGAAACTTTTTCAGTGGCTAACATGTGGTCTATCCTGGAGAATGAGCCATGTATACCTGAGAAGAAAGTATATACCATTGTATTGAGGTGTAATATTCTATATGTGTCTATTTTGTCCAGATCCTCCATGGTATTAAGGTGTTTTTTCTTTATTGATTCTCTGTCATGTTTTGTCTAAGGGTGATAATGGTGTATTAAATTCCCACACTATAATTGTAGAAGCATCTATTTCTCCACTTAGCTTTTCCAGTGCTTGCCTCATGTATTTTAAGGCACCTTGGTTAGGTGCATAAATGTTTATGATTGTTCTTTGTTCCTGAGAGATTATCCACTTTATTAGTATAGAGTGGTCTTCTTCATCTCTTACAGTTATTTTGTATTTCAAGTCTATTTTGTCTGATATTAGTATAGCTACTCTCACACTTTTATGGTTATTGTTTACATGTAACATACTATTTCAATCATTCACTTTCACCCTCTTTGAGTCCCTGGTTGTAAGGTGAGTTTTGTGTAGACAGCATATAGATGGGTCATATTCCCTTTTAACTTTGCCAATCTGTGTCTCTTGACTGGAGAATTTAAGCCACTACCATTTAATGTTATTACTGTCAGGTATTATTTACATCAGCCATATTTTCTTTAGGTATATACAAGCCATATGTTGTTTTAATTCTCTTTTTATCATTTTAGTTGTTCTTACACTGTATCCCAATTCTCTCTCTCTCCTGCTTTTCCCTTTCAACATGAAGAACTCCCTTTAGTATTTCTTGAAGGGCATGTGTCTTACTGACAAACTCTCTTAATTTCTGTTTATATGTGGCTATTTTGAATTCACCCCCATTTTTGAATGTTAGCTTTGCTGGATAGAGAATTCTTGGCTGGAAGTTGTTTTCTTTTAACACTTTAACTGTTTCATACTACTGAATTCTTGCCTCCATGGTTTCAGCTGATAAATCAGCACTTAATCTTATTGAGCTTCCCTTGTATGTGATGGATCTCTTTTCTTTTACTGCTTTCAGTATTCTCTCTTTCTCTTGAGCATTGGACAATTTTACAATTATTTGTCTTGGAGTAGCCCTATTAGTATTTATACTTTATGGGGTGTTCTGAGCTTCCTGGACATGTATGACCATGTCTCTCACTAGGGTTCAAATTTTCAGCCATTTTTTCCTCAAACACTCCTTTTGTCCCCTTTCCCTTCTATTCTCCCTCTGGGATCTCTATAATGTGTATGTTTGTGCCTTTCATGTTGTCATTCAAATCTAAGTCCCTGCTGAAATTTTTCTATCTTTGTTTTTCTCTATTCTACTATCTTTTTGGTTTCAGCTGTACTGTCTTCCACATCACTGATTCTTTCCTCTGCATGTTTAAATCTGCTGTTATATCTTTCCAGTGTGTTTTTATTTCTTGTATTGTGTCATTCATCACCACCATATCCATTACCTTTTTATGTATGTTTCCACTTTCTTCAGTTTGTTCTCCTAGTGTCTTCTTAATATCCTTAATCTCTTCCTACATTTCATTAAGTTGTTTTAATATATTTGTTTGGAAATCTCTGATTAAATGTTCCATGTTCTGCATGTCCTCCCGTTTTTTAGTTTGTTCATTGGACTGGGTCGTGTCTTCCTGTTTCTTAGTGTGGGTTGTAGTTTTTTGTTGGTGTCTTGGCATCAATTTATCTTGAGGAGTGTATTCAGTTGATTAGCTTCTCTTTCTACTCTAGGGTTTTATTTTGTTTTGTTTTTGTGTTTTGTGCTAAGCTTTCACTTTTACACTTTGTTCCTCTTATTCTATTTCCTTGCTGCTGTCTATATTCCCTTTTGAAAAAAATAGGACCAGAGAAAAGGAAAGAGGTAAGAAGAGGAAAAGAATAATAGTTAATAATAATAGTAAAATATAGAAGAGGAACCATATAAGACCTAGGAAAATGAATAATTAACTCAAGTAAGAAGTGCAGAGGAATAAGAATAAAAAAGTAGGATAGAAACAATTAAATGAGAAAGAGAATATAGAAAAATATATAGAATGAACTAAAAGGCCAGAATCATGAAAAGAGAGAGAAAGGGAAAAGAAAAGAGAAAAAGAAAAAAGGGAAAAAAGAAAGAAAACAGAGAAAAAAAGAGAGAGAAATAAAAACAAGAAAAATTGAAGACCAAACAAAAGAGGTGGAATGAAAGAACAACAGCAGAAAACAGAAAATAGAAAGATGAAGGAAAGAAATGAAATAGCACAGGTAGACAAAATCAATAAATGAAAAAAAGGAAAGTAAGGGGAAATATAACATAAAAGAAGCAGCATGTAATTTTTTTTAAAAGAATGGGGACAATGCCTTAAAGGAATTTATAGGTTAGTAAGCAACATATGATATAAATAAATGAATAAAGGGACATAACTTCCACTACAAATAAGATGGAACATCCCCAACCCCCCTCAGCAATCTTTCAACTCTGTTTTCTAAGTTTACTATTTGTAGAGATTTGTATTTTAACAGTTGCCTTTATCCTATATTTGACCATTTCCCTTTAACATATATTCACTGTACCAATATAAAAACTGTGTCTCAGTCAGCACAGCGTAGTGTTAAGAATACTAGTTTTGGAGTCAAGAGATCAGTTTTTTCCACCCTGACTTTGCTCTGCATTAGATGCCTTACCTGTAAAGTGGGGATGATTAGACTTACCCTGCCTATTCATATAAGGCAAGTACTTTGTAAACGATAACGTGCTATATGTATGGGAATAGGAATATGAAAGTTTTCATTTAAGTGAAGCAGAGTGTAAATGAGAACACCTGCTTGAAGTAAAAATAGGGAGGTGTGAATGAACTTATATGTAATGGGAAAGAAATGTAGATTATTGTGGATTTTTCAGCTACATGGATCTAAAGGAACATAAAACCGAAGGACAGACCTTTAGCCTGAGTTTGACCCAACTGAGATGGAAACTTTGGAAAGAGAATGAGGAACATGTTCAAAGATCCTCATGACTTTTGAAAGATAAGGTCTTAAAAACATACTGTATGCTATTAGTGCTTTCTGACTTCTGAAAAAATCCAAATGGAATTTTGATTAGCCCATTTCATAGAAGTAGTGGGAAATAAAGGAATTTCCCAATGCTGCTTTTGTGTTGATCTTCTAGCAGAAAGCTGGCTTTTAAAATTTCTTGTCCAGAATTATGCTCCAAAGGATGGTGTGCTTTCTCTGTATTGGCAGAGCCACACAGTACTCTTAGACATTATGAGCTTATCCCTTACATATCATCTTTGAGAGGTATAAAAACATTTATCAGCCTACCAAATCATCACAAACCCAGTCTTCCTATGCCTGTCAGAACAAACTCCACAATGGAGGGCCCCATCCTTCAATGGCTTTAGGGTGGAACTCTGCATACTTTGGCCACCACTTGCATTTGTACTCTCTCTTCAGTCATTTGTTTAGAACACTCTACATCTGCTTTTGTCTCCAAAGTCCCACAAGCATGTTATTCGGTCCTATATAAAAATGACATAAAATGAAGATGATGAAACCTGCTGTAATAATGACCAATGAGCTTTCTCCCACCATCACCTGACATAATTGAAAATAAGTAATTATCACCATTTGGTAACCTCATAAACTTGGCTTTCATGGGACTCATAAAATAGCATGCACAGTGTATTCAAATATAATTATTCACATAGAAACTCCAGTCATATTCAAGTATGTTCATGTATGAGGGTAGCTCTAGTTTAAACACAGTTGAAAAGGAGAAAACATTTTCAGTTTACATCCTTAATTTGAAACAGATACTTCACTTATACAGTAGTTCAATTATGGAGAACCTTCCACATCTAGGTTTGTTACACTTGGGTTTACTGATGGTCCTTTTAAAAATTTATTGAAATATATCATTCATACATGAACATACATAAACAATAAGTGTATAGTAATAGTTGTGAACTTACAAAACAAACATACATAACATCATACAGGGCTCTCATACCTCACCCAACCACCAATACTTGCATTGTTGTGAAACATTTTTAACTAATTATGAAGGAGCATCCTCAAAATATTACTACTAATGAAAGTATTTTCCCACAGCCCTCCCTATTATTATTTTTATATCATTTGTATATGAGCATACATAATAAGAGTATAGTAAAAGTTGTGATTACAAAGTAAACATTCATGACATCATACAGTGGTCCCATACATCAACCCTCCACCAGCACCTTGCATTGTTGTGAGACATCTGTTATAAATTATGAAAAAATATTGTCAAAATCTTACTACTAATTATAGTCCTTATCTTACATTTAGTGTATTTTCTACACTATTGTTATTTTTAAAATATATTTTTATGACAGAAGTTTTAAACTTACAAAACAATCATGCACATGTGAAGAATTATCAAAAAACACCCCTCTATCAACACACTACACCCTGTTGGAATATTTGTTACAGATTATGAGATAATATCATCTGATTATTACCAGGTCCACAGGATACATTTGGCACACATTTTCCATACTCCCCTATTATCAATACAGTACATCTTTAGCATAGATGTAAGAATATTGCATTATTACTGTTAACCATACTCCATAAGTCACTCCAGTTGTATTTTTCCCATGCATCTGCACATTCCCACCACCCTGCAATAGTGATGTACTTCTGCTTTAGCTCACAAAAGACCCTCTTGTATCTGTGCCATCAACCACTATTATCTTCCACCTCTGGGCTTACTGTGCTATTCAGTCCCTAGATTAATCTCTAGCTTTCTGTCAATTGGCATTTACATCCCCAGACAACCATTTTCAGCCACATCCCCATTTATAAACCAGCTGTTACTCACTATAATATTGCCATCAACACTGTAAATTTCCACACCTTTACAATAAAGCTACTTAAAACTTCTACATACATTAAATATCACTAATCCATCTCAGTCTTTCTCGTATCTCCTTTAAGAATCTACCACCTACCACCAGGTCTTTTAGATAATTTCCTAAAATTTCTTCTAGAAGCTTTATGGTTCTTGCTTTTATATTTATACTTATTTATTTCATTCTGAGTTAATTTCTGTATAGAGTGAGAGATAGGAGTCTTCTTTCCTTCTTTAGCAATGGATATCGAGTTTCTCAGCACCATTTGTTGAACGGCCTGTTCTTCCTGAGCTGGGTAGATTTGATAGGCTAGTCAAAAATCACTTGACCATAGATGTGAAGGTCTGTTTTTAACCATCAATTTGGTCCCAGGGGTCTATGTGTCTGTCTTTATGCCAGTACCATGCTGTTTTTAACACTATAGCTAGGTAATATGAATAAAGTCTGCAAATCAGAGCCTTCCAACTTTGCTTTTCTTTTTAAGATGTTTCTGGCTATTCAGGACCCCTTACCCTTCCAAATAAATTTGGCAATCATGTTTTCCATTTATTTTTAAAATCCTGGGGGAATTTTTATCGAAATTGTATTGATTATGCATATCAATTTGAGTAGAATTGACAGCTGAATTATATTTAGACTTTCAATCCATAAACATGGAATGTTCTTCCAATTATTTAGGCCTTTTAAATTTTGTTTTAACAATGAGCTGCAGTTTTCTGAATATCATTGCTTTAAATTGTTGGTTAAGTTTATTCCTGAATATTTGGGTTTTATCTGTCATTTTATTTTCACCACTCTTGTGACACTTTTACTTTTATTGATATAATCTTCATTCCTAGACTCTTTTCCAGGCCTCTCTCTCTCCTGTCTTTTCTTTTCAGACTGTAGCATACCCTTTAGTATTTTCCTGCAAAGCAGGTCTATTGGTTACAAACTCTCTTAGTTTCTGTTTATCTGTGAATATTTTAAATTCACCCTCATTTTTGAAAGACAATCTTGCCAGATATAAGATTCTTGGCTGGAAGTTTTCCAGTATCTTATATATCATACCACTGTCTTCTTGTTTCCATGATTTCTGGTGAGAAATCAACATATAATCTTATTGGATATCCCTTGTATGTTGTGCATTGCTTTTCTCTTGCTGTTCTCAGAATTCTCTTTGTCTTTGGCATTTGACATTCTGATTAGTATGTGTCTCTGAGTTGGTCTATTAAGATTTTTCAGATGTAAGTTCATCATGCTTCTTGGGCATGGATATCCATATTCTTCAATAGGTTTGGGAAATTTTCTACCATTATTTATTCAAGTATTCATTCTGCCCTCTTTCCCCTCTCTTCTCTTTCTGGGACACCCATGACACATATGTTTCACTGGATGGTGAGAGTCAGGCTGTCCATAGAGGCTATTTGCTTAGCCACCCACCATTTCCTGCCACAGGGGCAAGGAATCCTCAGTTTTCCCTTGGGCTCTTTATGTCTTTGTCCAGTTCCCTCCAGATCAATGCCCTGAAGCCTCCTGCTTTGTGGGTTCCCAAAACAGCTCACTCATGTAGGATTTTGTCCCTTCTCAGCTTTTTTTTTGTGAGAGCTGTGGAGTTCCCACCTACAATGACACCATTTTCCCAGAACTCAAATTCATTTCTTATTACCACTGCATAATATTCCATCATATATATACACCAGAATTTGTTTATCCATGCATCAGTTGATGGACACCTGGGTTGTTTCTAATTTTTGGCAATGGTGAATAATGATGCTATGCACATCAGTGTGCAGATGTCTGCTCATGTCTCTGCTCTCAGTTCTGGGTATATACCTAATAATTATACAGTCAGGTCACATGGTAAGTCTATATTCAACTTACATAATAACTGCCAAACAGTTCTCCAAAGTGGCTGTACCATTCTACATTCCCAGCTAACAGTGAATAAGTGTTCCTATCTCTCCACATCCTCTCCAACATTTGCAATTTTTCAACTTTTTAATAGTGACTAGTCTAATAGGTTTGAAATGATATCTCATTGTAGTTTTTATTTTTCAAATAATACTTAGATTACATAAATGTTACACAAAACATATAGGGGTTTCCATATGCCTCACCTCCCATACCTCCCACAACCTTCCACGTAAACATCCTTCATTAGTGTGGCACATCACCAATGGATATACATATCCTGGGGCTTTGCCATTAAGCATGGACCATAGTTCACATTCTAGACCACACTCTCTCCCACACAGTTCTGTATGTTATATAATGCTATAAAATGTCCTATATCTGTCATTACAATGTCACATAGGATAATTCCCAGGTCCTGAAAGAGCCCCTGTATTAAACTATTTTGCCTCTCCCTGCCCTCAGAGGGTCCAGTAGCCAATGATTCCACATTAGTGTTGTAATTTCTTCCATTACTTGAATCACTATATATCTATAACAGAATACCAGTAAGTCCACTGTAGTCCATAGCACTTCCCCCAATCCTGAGCAGTCCAAGATGGTGATGTCCACTCCACCTCCAAGTGAGAGTGGTCTTATATCTCATTGAAGAGATGGATGGGATTACCCTACCTGCAGCTGCAGACTGTCTCCAATCCCTGGGATGGTCATTGTACATCATCAACTCCCTGCAAGGTGTCCTGGATGAGTTCCTTTACCTGTAGTGTAGGATTTGCAGCTCCACTGAGATTCTGGGCCCAGATGGCACATGGAAAGTCCAAAGACTCCAGTCTCTGGGTGTACACCTACAAACTCCATCAACACATATAGGTTTGAATAGAAGGGACAGATGAACCATGTGCAGGAAAGATATATTTGAGTCCAACTTTCTCACTCTCAGGAGCACAGACTCCAAAGTATGGCTCACTGATAAGGCAACAAACCCCAGAGCTATCTGCCCTGACAAAGGACCTGAGGGTCTCCAGAGCCATCAGGGGCCTCTCTATTTGGGGTGATATCCATCTTGGAAGCCTATGAGGTGCCAATGAGATGTGCATTACTGTTACCTCTGGGATGACCTTCCAACTCACTTTGAAGTCTCAGCCATATGAACTCATTTGTCTTTACATTTCCCCCCTTGTATTCAAGGTCTTTTTCTAGTTGTATTTCCAGTTAGTACTTGGTAGTAATCCCTCATTGCCAGGGAGGTTCATCTCTGGAAGTCATGTCCCATGCTGGGATGAAGGTAATGCATTCATATGCTGAGTTTGGCTTAGAGAGAGGCCACATTTGAGCAACAAGGAGAATCTCAGGAGTGAACCCTTAGGCACCCCATAACAATGGGCTAACTTTCAATTTCATGAGCAAAGACTCATAAGGCTTGTCATCAATAAAAAGAGACCATCAATGGATCATCATCCTTTGCCAGACACTGACCTGCACTCGGGAGACTGTTGCTTCTCCCTTGAAGAATGTAGCAGAGCTCTCCAGGATGGGAATTCACTATTCTCTAATTTATTGAGTGATTCACCATCCACTGTGACCATGCCCCATGACCATTTGAACAATTTTATATACCTTGTATGTATTTTCAGGTGAACTTCCTCACATTCCTGACAGGCCCCACCAATGATCCTCTCCTGCCCCAGTTGTAACCCTTCTGTAATCCAAAGCTTCTTTAAAGATGAAGCCAATACTCATTGAAGTTTTGATTTCAGTAGGATCATATTATATTTTTCCTGACCAAGTACTGGAACTAACCACTCTTCAGACTCAATAGTTCCTTCTATTGGAGAATTTTCTTTACAAGCCAAGACCCAAATATGAGTTTGTCCATTGATATTGGGGTTTTCCTGCTTCAGGTCTCTCACAGTGGACAGAGCTAGTATGCACATGTTTACAAAACCAGGCATTATACATATATATATGTATATACCATATATATTATATGTATAATTATTACTGTGCCTATCAAAATATATTTTTAAAAAATGAGTCCATATTTATACCTCAAATACCAACCTAACACCATGGGTTTATTCTGCCTCCACTCAAGTTCACTTGAGATTTATTTCTCCATGTAGAGATCCAGATCTGATTGTCCACAACATAGTCACAATTTGTTCAACCCTCATATACAAAAAAACTGTTGACTTGCTACCTTGTAGCCTTGTGAGAAGCAAATTTACCAACTTGAGTATTGTGTGTGTTTGAGTATTTTTTGCTGATAGCATTACAGAGTCACTCATAACACTGTTTTCCAAAGTCATGTTGGTCAGCTCCATTTTTCCTATTCCTTCTCAGTGGACATGTGATTTATTTCTAGCAAGTTAGATTCATACGTCACATTCTGCATTCTATCTCCTTAACCACATCAGTCATTGTAGGAGATAGGTGGCAAGGGCTAGAGGGTTCCTATTTTACCTGAAATGCCCAGAGTGGTGTGGGCTCTCAGTTGGCTGTTGGCCCCATGGACCAATTAGTACAGAACTTCTGAGTCCTCATCAGATAGAACAAGAGAAATGACCAGGTGTCAGGAATAGATCTAATCATTAAGTAGGAGCTGATGACATTCTTGGAACCTGCAGGTGGCTCTTGGATAGAACAGGGTCGGTGCTCTACGGGATCAATGATGAGGCACTGGCTGTTCCACATCATCATCAAAGACAGGAGAAGATTTCATGACTGGCAGGTTAGACAGTGATGTTTTCACTGCACTCAATCAGTGAATTAACTGCTAAACTGACCCCTGTGTCCTCCAAGTGCAGATACAGCCATTATGCTCAGATGCAGGTACATAGGAGCCAGCCTTCATCAGCTCATCATTGCCACAGAGCTGCTGGTGGCCTTCACCAGATTCCAGCTTCTAGAAGTCACTGAAGGCCACGTGTTCATAGCCTCTTGCTGGCACTATCTGAGCATTTTGCTTTCAGAAATTCTTTCTTCTCAAATCAAGGCAATAACAAACCTCTGACTGCTTAGGCAATTTTAGTGAAACTACAACCATTTGCCAAATCAAGGCTCTGCTTTTTTTGTAAGGCTCAAAAGCTATCAAGGGTTGTTCCATTTTCAAATCATTGAGTAAAATCAAAGCAATATTTCAGGTTATGTGAAAATTATATCTAATTCACATTTCTATGTACATAAATGAAATATTATTGGACCATAACTTTGTTGTAGCATCAGAGTTCAGTAGTTCAAAGTGAGACTTCATAGGCCACAAAGTGAAAAATAATCACTCTCTGGCACCTTATAGAAAATGTATGCCAGAACCTGTTCTATCCTGTTGCTCAGAGGAGATGCTTGCCCCCCAGAAAAGTCTAGGGCCTCATATTTCCTTTACTGCATGATCTCCAAGAAGCAGGAGAGTTCCATTTGCAGTCTATGATCATATGAGATCCTTCCAAGCTGTCCCATCTCCTAGAAAATTTCTGACTTATAGGGAGTTGATTGTCAGGGTTGCAGGTCAATTGGTGAAGGAAATAGGGACTGGCAGGGAATGACTCCTCTAAGACCCACCAAACTGCTGAACTCTGCTGGACATCCTTAGCTCCTGGTCACTGGCAGTTCAGGTCTGATTTTCCCATCCACATACTCTAACTCAGCAAAGGGTTTTCATGACTTTATCTTCTGCTTTTTGTTTTCAGGATGGGGTTCACCTCTCAGTTGGGCTTTCAGAGATGGGGGAGAGACACAGGTTTGTTGGTTCATGCCCCTCTGCTCAGTAGAATCCCTGTTGCCTCATACCCTGCCTCAGCCCATCTCCTCGTTTGGTTAGTATGATCATTGGTCCTAAAGCATGCATTTACCCATGACAGTCCCTTTGAGCTTCCTCATATTTATTCCAGCACAGATACCAACCATGTATTTTTTAATAAAAATCAATTTTAGTAATAATAATAAAGGATAAATCCATCCAAATTGTACAATCAATAGTATTCAGTACAATCACATTGTTGTGCATTTCCATTATTCCAATAACAATACTAAAAAACAAAAAAAATTCTACCCATATTCTATTTTCTGGTGACCTATATTCTAATTATTAATTATTAAGAATATGGTCTTAACAGCCCTATCAAAAACCACTTGACTGTATATGTGAGGGTCTATTTCTGAGATTTAAATAATATATTTAGTTCATAATAGTGCAATCATACAGTATTTATCCTTTTGTGTCTGCCTTGCTCTACTCAGCATATTGTCCTCCAGGTTCATCCACCTTGTCATATGCTTCTTGACTTCATTTCTTCTAATCACTGCATATCACTTCAATTTTATTCACCACAATTAGTTTACCCATTAATCAGTTATGGTTTCCAAATTTTGGCTATTGAATAATGCTACTATGAGCTTAGAAATGTACATGTCTCTTCATGTTACTGCTCTCAGTTCTTTTGGGCATATGACTAGTAGTGGTATTGCTAGGTGACATGGCAAATTTAGATTCAAAATCCTTAGGAAATGCCAAACAATCCTCCATAGTGGCTGTACCATTCTACTTGCCCACAAAAAGTAAATAAGTGTTTCTACCTCTCCACATCCTCTCCAACATTTTCAGTTTTCTGACTTTTTGTAGTGGACAGTCCAAGTGTGAAGTGATAGCTCATTGTAGTTTTGATTTGCATTTCTCTAATCGCTAGTGATATTCAACATTTATTCCTGAGTTTCATCAACATTTGTGCTTCTTTGAGCAATTGTCTTTTCAAGCATTTGCCCCAGTTTTTAATTGTGTAGTTTGGCTTTCTATTGTGTTGTATGATCTCTTTATATATCATGGATATTAAACACTTATTGGGTATGTGATTGTCAAATATTTTCTCCCATTTAGTTGGCTGCCTTTTCACCCTTTTGACAAAGTATTTGAAGGGCTTAAGTATTTAATTTTCTGGAGGTCCCATTTATCTACTTTTTCTTTTGCTGCTCATGCTTTCAAAGTAAGGTTTAAGAGACTACCACCTACCACAAGATCTTGAAGATGTTTTCCTACATTGTCATCTAGGAGTTTTATGGTTGTCACTTGTATATTTAGGTCTTTGATACATTTGCAGTGCATTTTTGTATAAGTTAAGAGATAAGGGTCCTCTTTTTTCTTTTGGATATTGACACCCAATTTGCCCAGCACCATTTCTTGAATAGACTGTTGTGGCCCAGCTGAGGGTGCTTTTGAAGTCCTAAAGTGAGAGTCCTCCAACTTTGTTCTTTTTTAAAAGACATTTTTGATTTTCAGGGTCTCTTAACCTTCCAAATAAATTTCATTATTTGCTTCTCTATTTGTGCACAAAAGGCTGTTTGGATTTTATTGGGATTGCATTGAATTTGTAAATCAGTTTGGGAAGAATTGACATTTTAATATTTAGTCTTCCAATCCATGAACATGGGATGTCCTTCCATTTATTTAAGTCTTCTTCAGTTTCATTTACAATGTTTTGTAGTTTTCTGAATACAGGTCCCTTATGTCCTTGGTTAAGTTTATTCCTAAATATTTTATTGTTTTTGTTGTTATTATAAATGGAACATTTTTTTCTGATTTCCTCCTCAGATTGCACATCAATTGTGTATAGAAACACAATAGATGTTTGCCTGTTAATACTGTATCATGCAAGTTTGCTGAACTTGTCTACTAATTCTAGTAGCTTTGTTGTGGATTTTTCAGGATTTTCTAGATATAGGATCATATCATCAGAAAATAGTGAAAGCTTTACTTCTTCTTTTCCTGTTTGTGTGCCTCTTATTTATTTATCTAGCCTAACTGCTCTAGCTAGAAATTCTAGCACAATATTGAAGAACAGTGGTAATAATGGGCATGCTTGTCTTGTTCCTGATCTCAGTGGGAAAATTTTCAGTATTTCACCATTGGGTACAATGATAATTCTATTGTTTTCAAAAATGCACTTTACCAGATTGAGAAAGTTTACTTCTAGTCCTATCTTATGGAGTACTTTTATGAATAAAGGGTACTGTATTTTGTCAAATGCCTTTTCTGCTTCAATCGATCAGTTCATGTGATTTTTCTTCTTCAATGTGTCAATGTGGTTTATTACACTAATTTATTTTTCTGTGTTGAACCACCCCTGAATAACTGAGATAAAACCCACTTGATCATGGTATATAACTCTTTTAATGTACTTTTGGTTTCAGTTTACAAATATTTTGTTGAAAATATTTGCATCTTTATTCATTACAGATATTGGTCTGTAATTTTCTTGTTTTGTAGTATCTGTTTTTGTGCTTGGCAAAATAATTTTATTTATGTTCTGGTTTTTTTTAATTTATTTTTTATTATCCCTTGATTACATAAATGTTACACAGAAATTTTAGGGGGACCCATATGCCTCACCCCCCACACCTCCCATAACCTCCCACATATACATCCTTCATCAGTGTGGCACATCACCTGCATTAGATATACACATTTTGGGGCTTTGCCACCAAGCATGGACCACAGTTCAGACTGTAGACCACACACTCTCCCACACAGTTCTACATGATACATGATGATATAAATTGGCCTATATCCTCCATTGCAATGTCACCCAGGACAAATCCCAAGTCCCTAAAAAGGCCCTGTATTACAGTTGCCCATCCCTCTCCCTGCTCCCAAAGCATCCAGTGGCCACTGGCTCCACATAATTTTGTAATTTCTTCCATTGCATGAATCACAAGTCTATAACAGGAAACCAGCAAGTCTACTCTAGACCATACCTCTTCTCCCATTCCCAAGGAGTCTGGGAGGGTGATGTCCCCTCCACCACCTAGTGAGAGGGGGATCATATCCCACAGATATGATGGATGAGATTATCCTGCCTGCAGCTGCAGACTCTCTCCATTCCCTGGGATAGCCATTGTCCATCATCACCTCCCCATTAGGTGTGCTGGGTGAGTCCATCGAGTTGTAGATTAGGAGTTGCAGGTCCACAGAGACTCTGACCCAGCTGGCACATGGACAGCCCATAGTCTCCGGTCTATGGAAGTACACCTAAAACTCGGGCTCACATATAGGTTTGAATAGAAGAGACAGATGGACCATGTGCAGTGAAAACATATTTCGGTCAGACTCTGTCACTCTCAGGTGCAAGGATTCCAAATTAGGGCCCACTGGTAAGGCACCAAACTCTGGGGCTATCTACCATGATATAGGACCTGGATGTCTCCAAAGCCCTCAGGAGGCCTTCTGGGGGTGATATCCATATTGGAAGCCTCGGAGCTCCTACTGGGATCTGCATAAGTGTTACCTCTGGTTTGACCTCCCAACTCACTTAGAAGTCTCTTAGCGCTATGAGCTCATTTGTCTTTACCATTTTCCCCTTTTATTCAAAGTCTTTTTCCAGCCATACTACCTGTTGGCATTTGTTAGTAATCCCTCTTTGCCAAGGAGTCTCATCCCCTGGAGTCATGTCCCATGCTGGGAGGAAGGTAAAATGAAAAATGGTGGGATGCTTGGGAGTGAGAAGAGTAAGGTGTCACGGAACAGACTGGACACCAGATATTGCACCAAGGCAAAATGTAAAAATAATATATATATATATTCCACATTTTTTGAACAACCCAATCCTTTAGTAATATTTTATTTTTTCTATTTTTTTCAAAAAAATATTATGTTTTTCAGTTCTCATATTTTAACTCACAGTTAAATATCATTATTATTTCATTTTAACTATTCATTTCAATTGGCTATTGTTATGGCTTCACCTTTGAAGAGACTATGGATCACAGAAGGGTCACAACAGGGATGGGAGAGGATCTTTGGTGGGGGGTGTCATGGTTGGTGGTGCATGGGAGGTAGTCCACCTGAACATACATAAAATGTATGTATAATTGTTCAAATGCTCACGGGGTGAAGAATTACTCAATAAATGAGAGAACACTCAATTCCCATCCTGGAGAGCTCTGCCATATTCTCCAGGAGAGTAGCAACAGCCCTCAAAGTGCAGGGGTAGTGTCTGGCAAAGGAGAATGATCCATTGATGGGCTCTTATTATTGATGACTAGCCTTATGGGTCTTTGCTCTTGAAATTAAATAGCCTTGTGTTATGGGTTTCCTAAGAGTTGCCTCTTGAGAACCTTCTTATTGCTCAAATGTGTCCTCTCTCTAAGCCAAACTCAGCATATGATTGCATTACCTTTTTTGTAGTATATTTATCAGCTTTTGAAATTAGGATAATGTTGGCTTCAAAGAATGAGTTTAGTAGTATTCTTCCCTGTTCAATTTCTGGATGAGCTTGAACAGGATTGATATTAGATCACCTTTGAATGATTGATAGAACTCAACTGTGAATCCATCTGGTCCCAGGCTTTTCAGCTTTTGGAGGATTCTGATGATTGTTTCAATCTCTTCACTTGTGATTGTTCCCCTGAGGTCTTCTATTTCTTCTACGGTCTTTGTAGGTGGTTCTGTTATTCCTAGGAATTTCTCAATCTCATCTACATTTTGTGATTTTTTTGGTATACAGTTGTTCATAGTATCTTCTTATGATCTCTTATTTCTGTGGTGTTAGTTGTAATGTCCCTCCTCTCATTTCTTACTTTAGTTAATTGCATCTTCTCTGTTTTTTCTTTGTCTGTCTAGCTAAAGGTTTGTCAATTTTGTTGATCTCAAAAGAAATAACTTTCAGTTTTGTTGTTTCCCTCTATTGTAGTTTTGTTCTTGATTTCATTTATTTCTGCCCTGATATTTACTATTTCTCTCCTCTAGCTTGGAATGAAGTTAGTTTTTATCTCTTTTTGTTGTTCTTTCATGTGTGCAGTCAGGTCTTCAATTTTAGCACTTTCTTCTTTATTAATGTCACCATTGAAGGCTATAAATTCCCTCTCAGCACTGTCCTTGTAGTGTCCTATAGATTTTTGGTATTTTGGGTTCTCATTTTCATTCATCTTAAGATATTTGATGAATTCTCTTGCAATTTCTGCTTTGCCCAACTGATTATTTAAGAGTGTGTTTTTTAACCTC
>PVKH010000038.1:0-28866 GCA_004027955.1 Chaetophractus vellerosus | reverse complement strand
GTGGTGAATCTCTTGTAGACAACATATAGATGGCTCATATTTTTTAATCCATTCTATCAGTCTATTTCTTTTGATTGCAGAGTTCAAGCCAATAACATTCAATGTTATTACTGTGAAGACATTACTTCATCTCTTTTGTCCTTTGACTTTCTGTATTCATATCATACTATTGTTTCTCTTTTTACCCTTTAATTTACCCATCCTAAAATATTTCATTTCTCCAGTCTTCTCCAGTTCCCTCACCCTTCTTTTGTTTCCTTTTGGGCTGCAACAGTCCCTTTACTGTCTCTTGTAATTCCAGTCTATTGGTTACATTTTCTATCAGTTTTTCATTGTCTGTGAAGACTTTAAACTCACTCTCATTTTTGAAAGACAGCTTAGCCAGATGCAGAATTCTTGGCTGGCAGTTTTCTCTTTCAAACCCTTAAATACATCATACCACTTTCTTCATGCCTCCAAGGTTTCTGATGAGAGGTTAGCACTTAATCTTATCAAGGTTCCCTTGTATGTGATGCTTGCTTTTCTCATGCTGCTTTCAGAATCCCATCTTTATCTCTGATATTTGTCATTTTCAATAGTAGGTGTCTTGGGTTATATCTACTCAGATTTTTTTCTGTTCCATGTGTGTTGTTCTTCTTGGATATTGATATTTTTGTCTTTCATAAGGTTTGGAAAGTTTTGATTCATTATTTCCTCAAACATTCTTTCTGTCCGTTTTCTATTCTCTTATCCTTCTGGGATATCGATAATGTATAGGTTTGTATGATTTGCATTGTCATTCAGTTCCCTGAGATCCTGTTCCATTTGTTCCATTATCTTCCTTTTATGTTCTCCTGTCTTTTCTAGTTCAGATGTTCTGTCTCTGAAATCATTAATTTTGTCTTCAAGCAATTCAAATCTTCTCTTATGTGCCTCTAATCTATTTCTAATCTCAATCATTATGTCTTTAAGTCCCATAAGATCTGTTACTTTTCTCTGCAGGTTTTCAAATTGTTCTCTATGCTCACCCAGTGAATTCTTAATATCCGTTTTCACTTTAGTCATATTTTCTTTAAATTCTTTGAATTGGTTTAGGAGAGTTGTATAATTATCACTGATTAATTTTCTTAAATCTTGTATCTCTTCAGAATATTTAATTTATTCCTTTGGCTGGGCCATCTCTTCCTGTTTCCTAGTATGGCTTATAATTTTTACTGAAATATAGGCATCTGAATATGTTGGTGTTTTTATTCGGATGGCCAATGTCTCTCCCTTGCCTATTGGTATTTTTAAAGGTTTATTTATTTATTTTACTTTTTTAATCCATTTTTGGCCCCCATACCCACTGTTTTTACTGTTTTTGTGTCCATTCACTGGGCAATTCTCTGTGTCTGTTTCCTGCCCTCTCTTCTCATCCTTTTCCTCTTGTCTTCACTGAGATTCAATCTTGGGAACCTCTGATGTGGGAGAGGGGCTTTCTGCCACCTGTGCCACCTTAGTTCCTGTTTTTTGGTGCATCTCATCTTGGCTCTCCCTTTGTGTCACCTTTCCTGTTACATCATCATCTTCCTGTGTGTCTCAGGAAGGCCTGGCTCACCCACTTGCTGTACCTGGGGGCTCACCAATTGCAGGGCTTGATGGTGCTCCCACACATGGGGTATGATGGTGCACCAGATCATGGGGCCTGGTGGCATACTGGCTCATGTGGCTTGATGTCACACCCACTTGTGGGGCCTGATTGCCCACCTGCACATGAGGCTTGACAGAGCAGGAACTGGTGGCCCATGTGTCTTCTATATTTTGCTTTTATTTTACCAAAAGATCCCAGGGATCAAACCCAGGTCCCTTCATATGAGAAACAGATGCCCAACCTTTTGAGTGACATAACCCCTATTGTCTTTTGACAGTTCTTCTTTGATATTTGGTTTAGCTTATTTTAAGTCCTTAAAATGGCTCAGCCTAAGTTATCAAAACATTGCCAGGGACTCACTAATGGGGCACAGATTTTCTCCCAGGAGTTATGGTGCAGAGAAAATCAAAAGCAGTTTTGACCATGCAATTTCCTGACAAGCCAGCAGATGTCCATTATTGGCACAGGTTTCCATCAAGGTGTTTCAAACTGTGTCCCTGGTTTTGGTCTGGCCAAAGGTGATTCCAATCAGGCTCTGCTGGCCAAATTCACTGAAGAAAGGCCCCATGACTTTCCCTACCTTTTCTCTTGTAACAGCTGACAGGGAGGAAGCTTTCTATTCCCTTCTCAGTCATCTGCAGTGAACCAGGGATTTTACACTGGTTTAAAATTTTGGTGCAGGGTGAGGGGAGCCCTTCCTGGCAACCACAGGTGTTTGGTAACAGACATTTGTTGTTTTGGTTCTTCATTTCTCTGTCTCTCACCATCCTGGGAGGTGTGAAGCATTGTCCTGGTCTGCTGACCCCCAAAACAGGTACCTTGGACAGTGTTTGGCTAGTTCTCCACTATTTTGTGAGAGAGATGAGGCCTGCTTACCTAATCTGATGCCATCTTCCCACAATTTCCCCTAAGTTAACTTTTTAGGAACTCTGGAATCATATAAATAATGACACAACCCGGGATATAATTAATGAAAAAGAAGCCACTAGATTTTATTAAGAGAATGTGATAGCATATTGATATGCTGACCTAAGGTCCCCCATTCCCTACATTGGTGGAGGTTTTGGTGCCAGTTGTTCATGTTTCTGATGTGCCATGCTAGGATCAAAGGCAGAAATATGGACCATGTTTTCAAAATATTGTTTGTGCCTTATGACCTGCCTGGTGACTCCTTGTGAGACTAGTTTTGGCACTCAAACTTGCTCAGATTTGGTGACATCTTCCAGATGTTATTTGTTAAATATAGTTAAAGGTTTGTTCTAGCCACAGCCACCTGAGTTAAAGGTTACTGTGAAACTGTTTTGTATGGTAATATAATGGATACATGACCTTAGATATTTGTCAAACCCATAGAACTATGTAATACAGAGTAAACTCTAATGTAAATTAGACTTTAGTTGATAAAAATGCATCAATATTAGTTCATCAACTGTGAAAAATGCACTGCAGTAATTCAAGATGTTAATAAAAAGAAAACTTTGTGCTGAGGTTGTAGAGAAGGGGAGATTAGAACTAAATATACTTTCTGCACAATTTTTCTGCAAATCTTTCAGTGCTTTGAAAAATAAAGTCTAGGGGCTGGCTGTATAGGCCAGCGGATAGGGCACTGGTATACCACATGGGAGACCCTGGTTCGGTTCCTGAGGACCTTTCCTAGTGGGCAGACTGCCTTGAGAAGGGTAAGCCACCTTGAGCAGGCAGAGCCACTGTGGGCAGGGCAAAAAGCTGCCACAGACAGGGCAGGTCACCCCCCAATGGAGCACAGCCAGCCACCTGTGAACTGAAGCAGAGCCAGTTATGAATGGAAGCAGAAACCGCCCACAAGCAGGGCAAAGCTGCCTGTGCTGTGACCAGTCTTGGTGTGTCACCGCAATGGGGGGTAGACAAAGAGGACAAGAGAGGAACACAAGAATGGACACACAGCAAGAGCAAGCAGAAAGAGCAGGGAGGGAATGTAATAAATAAAAAATAAATCTTTAAAATAATAAAATAAAGTCTATTATCAAAACCTAGAATACAGGTTAGAAGGGGCTAGGGTGGGTATAGGGAATGTCAGTTTATGGCTACATTTTCTGTATGTGGTAATGGAAAAATTTGGTAGTGGATGGCAGTGACAATACTGTGAATAAAATTAACGCCACTGAATTTGTATACTTGAAAATGGAGAATTTTAGCTTGTATGTATGTTACCAGAATAAAAATTTCAAACTTCCAAGAACTGTACAATGCAGTGAACCCCAATGTAAACTATGGACTACAGTTAGCAGTATAATTCTAATAATGTTATTTCTTCAATTATAACAAAAGTACTGCATTAAAGCAAAGGGGAAATTGCCAGTGACAGGGCTATATAGAACTCTGTGGTTTATGCATGAATTTTTGGGAAGCCTACAACTTCTCTAATTAAATATTTTAAAAAACAAAATGAACTTAAGAAGCTAAGTAACCTGCAACATTAGTTCAAAAAAGAAAAAAAAATATTTTGATCATTCCAATTGCTGCAGTGAAACAATTTAACAAAATTCAATGTATTTTCAAGATGAAATACAAAGATACAAACAAGATAACAAGACTGTGTGTGTTCCCCAATATGATCAGGGACAAATCAAAGATGCTATTTTTGCCACTTCTATTAATCATAATCTATAATGACACAGCCAGAGCAATTAGGCAAGAAAATGAAAGAAAAGTCATCCAAATTGGAAAGGAATAAGGGAAACTATCTCCATTTGCAGGTGACAGGATTTATATTGGAAAAACCCTATAGAATTCACAAAATACTGTTAAGGCAAATAAACAATGTCAGAAAATTGCACAAAAGATTGTTGTATTTTCATAGCAGAGCAAGAAACAACCTGAAAAGAAAATTAATAAAGCTATTTCTTTAAAAGAGCATCAGAAAGAGCAAACTGCTTAGGAAGAAATTTATCCAAAGATGTGAAAGATTTGTAAAATGAAAGCTACAAACCATTTATGAAGCAGATTCAAGGAGGAGGACCTGAGGTAGACATTGTAGGAAGCTAAGAGTAATGAAAACTTATGAATCATGCTTTTTACACACTATGGACAGGGTGTGAGTTGTCCCATGGCCACTGGTGAGTAATACATCAGGTCTGCACAATGAAGCACACATCCTCACAGGGGAGAGGACACTAGAGTGCAGGGCCAGCAGGGAGGCCTTCTCCACTTAGTCTGATGTTCAGCTGAGTAAAAAAGACATATCAGGCACCCTATCCTGGCAGCCAGGGTGTGGCACAGGATGCTTGGTGCTCAGTGTTCAGTGTGGACATGTGAACCCTGCAGTCCACCATCAGAAACTCTGAAATTAAATGTTCACATTATTCAGTGATATAAATTTTCAAGTTCAAAGGAAATGAAGCTATGAAGTGTCCTGATGAGACTGCATTGAGAGAACAAGAAGCAAAGTATGAGGTAAACATACAAAAGTAAATTGATTTTCCCTTCCATGCAATGAACAATGAAGGAAAACACAAACAAATCTATAATAGTAAACAAATGAATTAAATTCCTTTGGTTAAACATAAGAAAATATGTAAATATCTCTATCTCATAAACTATGAAAACATGAATGAAATTAAAGTTAAATAAATGGAGCAATATTCCTTTTTCGTGGTGGGTAGTCTCAATATTTTTAAGATCTCATTCAAAATTCCAGGAAAATATTTTCTAGATAGTGACTGTACACCTAGAATTGCATGGAAAATGCTTAAGAAGAATAAAATTGAAGAGCCAATACTACCTATTTTCAATCCTTACTATAAAGCTATGTTAATTGAGTATGACATTAACACAGAGAAATGGAAAAGAATAATACAGTCCATATGTAGACCCATGCAAATATAGTCAAGGTTACATAATCCTTTCAACAAATGGCAATGGAACAACTTGATGGTCATATAGAAAAAAAAAAAGACAGAAACTTTACATCTTACACAGAAACTCTCCCAAAATATTTTATAGGCTTATGTATAAGATGCAATATGATAAAAATTTGAGAATCCAATAGAAGAAAGAATCTGCATGACTGTGTGGTTGCTGATGAGTTTTTATAAGTAGCATCTAAAGAAAGAGTCATGATAAGGAAAATGGTAATAGGACATTATTTTAAAAATTAAAAATTCTACTCTGTGGAAGACACTGTTAAGAATGAAAAGACCTCAAACCTGCACTGGGAGTAAGTTTTGTAAACCACATATATATATATATATATATATATATATATAAAGGATTTCTACTAAAATTCAAACAAAGCCTTTAGCTTGATTTAAAAAAAAACACTCAATTAAAAAATTGGAAAATGAATGAATAGACACCTGAGCAAATTAGGTGTACAATTGGCAAATAAACATAAATAAAGATATTTAACATCATTTGTCATTACAGAAAAACAACTTAAAACAATTAGACACATTACTCATGCTTTGGAATTCTGTAGTGAAGTTCCATGGAGGTTTAAAAGTTTTTTATTCTGGTGGAGTTGGTGTAGCTCAATGTTTGAGTGCCTGCTTTGCACATACAAGGTCCCAGGTTCAATCCCCAGTACCTCCTAAAAATTTATTCTGTTACATACATACAATCTAACATGTCCACTTTAAATCACATTCAGATCTATGTTTCAGTGCTGTTAATTATGTTTACATGTACTACCATCAGTAAAATCAATTATCAAAGCATTTCTATCATCTCTAACAGGAGCCCTGCACATTTTAAGACTTAACTTCTCATTGCATATATCTGCACCATCCCCTGGTAATGAACACTCAACTTTCTGACTCCATGAGTTTGTTTATGCAAATTATTTTTAAAAAGTGAAATGATATAATATTTATCCTGTGTCTGGTTCATTTCAGTCAATGGAATGGCTTCAAGGTTCATCCATGTTGTCACATGTTCCATGAGTTCATTCCTTTTAACAACTGAATAATATTCCTTTGTATGTCATACCACATTTTATTTATCCATTCATCTGTTGGATACTTGTGTTGCTTCCATTTTTGGCAATTGTTAATAATGCTTCTATGAACATCAGTGCCCAAATATCTGTCTTTTGGGTATATACCTGGTAGGGTGGTTGCTATGTCATATGGTAATTCTATGCTTTCTGAGGGACCATCAATCTGTGAGTTTTGCATTGCTGCTAATAGTGAATGAGGATCCCTATTCCACCATATCCTAACACTTGTTATTTTCCATGGGGTTTAATGAAATAAAAGGTGGTAAATTCTACTGTAAAGAATGAGCATTACCACTGTGGAGGCTCATTTTGAAAGTATCCCTGGGAAGCATTTGCTGAAGAGAGCAGGGCCACAAGAAGAAAGGAACCTGAGACATAAATCACCCCCAGAAGGAGAGACCCCCATCAGGGAAGACTTGGATTAGAGGGGTACCAAATGGCTGCACAGAAAACCCATGAAATTTTTTTTTTACTGTCAAGCAGAGGAAAGATTTGTTTCTTGAGACCTCTATTTTTTAAAAAATAGCAATACTGAAACTTAGATATAACCTAACTTGACCAAGATCAAGAGACATCTTAGACTATAATCTAAGATTTGGACTCCTAATATTTTGATGTACCCCAGTGGAGATTTGGAGGTGGCACTTCTGATGTTTTATTAAGAAAGAAAGTGGCCAATCTATTAAAAACTGTGGACTATAGCTACTAGTACTATTAACATAATTTTCTTTCACCTATTATAATAAGGTACCACACTAAAGCAAATGTTAATAATAGGGTGAGGGGAGGATATTATGGTAACTTTATATTTTCACAAGTATTTTTAAGAATATTTACTTGCAACAAAAACAAAAGAAAAACAAGAAAGGAACTGACTAGTTTGAGACACTAATAAGTAATATTGTGATCATGGCAGGGACAGTCTTAATTTTTCTCAAGCTAGAAAGAATCCACCAAGTTTCAAAGTACTGGGAGCAGAAAGGTAAACATCCTCTCAGCCACATGAATACAGATAGTCTCAAGTTCCAATTGGACAGAATTCCTTTATAAAATGGTGGCTAACATTACACAACTCTGAGTGTTTTAAAGTACTGGATAAATCTATTATTTTTATTTATTTTTATTTTTAAAGAAGTTTTAAATTATATAAATGTTACATAAACAATATAGGGGATTCCTATATACCCCACCCAAACCCCCTCCCATACTTTCCCACATTAACATCTTTCATTAGTGTGGTACATTAGTTACAATTAATAGACACATATTGAACCATTTCTGCTAACCATGGACTATAGTTTACACTTTGCCCCACACAATTTTGTTTTCATATTTCTGTACCTCATTTTTCTACTTTGTCAATAGAAAATATAAAAATTTCATAACCTGGCTTATTTGGCCTGTTTTTGAGGACAACTTACTTTTCCAAGCTTTTCGACCATGGCTTTTTTGGAATGGCAAAAATAGATGTTTCATATTAATCTCTCTATTTTCCTGATATGTCATGTGCAATATTCTTTCCAAAGACCTTTGAGTTCATTTTTTTTCCATCCAAATACCCTTATCCCTCTGCTTTTCAGGCCTCCATATCCCAAACTTTTCAGAAGCAAGTACCTATTTTATTTACTTTCCTCCCAGTATAATGCTTTGCATTTAAGCTATTAAGCTTTTTCTATACACTTATGTCTTTCTTTAAAATTAAAGTTGTTTACAACTGTCCATTGAAGCCTCTGTTCATCATGAGATAATCAGTGACATCTTCAGTGCTTATATATTATCAGCCACTCAGCCAGGAACTTAATGTTTCAATCTAGGTATGCAGTTTCTTTTTCCTTTTTTAAAATTTATTATATATTTTTTTCTTTTTTTTTTAAGGATACATTGATTACATAAATGTTACACAGAAATTTTAGGAGTACTCATATGCCACTCTCCCACACCTCCCACAACCTGCCACATATATATACTTCCTCAGTGTAGCACAATGCCTGTAATAGATATACACATTTTGGGGCTTTGCCATCAAACATGGATCACTGTTTAGACTGTAGACCACCCTCTCTCCCATACAGTTCTGCATGATACATGATGATATAAAATGGCTTATATCCTCCATTGCAACATCACCCAGCACAATTCCCAAGTCCCAAAAAAGCCCCCATATTACAATTGCCCTTCCCTCTCCCTGCCCCCAAAGCATCCAGTGGCCCCTGGCTCCACATAATTTTGTAATTTCTTCCATTGCATGAATCACAAGTCTGTAACAGGACACCAAGAAGTCCATTCTAGTCCATAGTTCTTCCCCCAATTCTGAGGAGTCTGTGATGGTGATGTTCCCTCCACCACCAAGTGTGGGGGCCTTATATCCCATGGATACAATGGAAGAGTTGTCCTGCTTGCAGCTGCAGGCTTTCTCCATTCCCCAGGATAGCCGCTGTCGATCATCTCCCCACTAGGTGTCCTGGGTGAGTCCATTGAGTTGTAGAGTAGGAGTTGCAGACCCACAGAGCCTCTGGACCCAGTTGGCACATGGACAGCACATAGGCTTTTGTCTCTGGAACATGAAATTTTAAGACATTCCCAGTCCCGGTGAATTTCTCCTGAAAGGTTATGATTGACATTTTGGTCTGTTATTTGATATTTTGGTAAGACCCTACAGAAGTGCTCTGTCCCTGCTTTCTTAAGGAAGAGTGAACTTGCAGGGGAGGGAGATCCCTGTATCCTCTGTAACCAGGTTCATGCTTCCCTGGGCAGAAGGAGACTCTTGGTCTGGAGAATAATCCCACCCAATGATATAGGCACAGGAGCCCTCTTTGACATGTGTCCCACCATACACCCTGACATGCTCCTGTGCAAGGGAGGGGGGAGGGCATGGCACTACCTTATGCTCTTGTTTTGCTCTAAGTCCAGGTGGGGCACAGATGGGCCAGAGTGCATGGAATGGTCTTTTCCTTCATCAGCCAATTCTGCTTTCATTAATGCACTGTACATTTAACTCCACTTTATATTTCTATGAAGAACAAAGTTAGAAGACCTTGGTTTATAGGACCTTGCTGGTCTCCCCCTCTACCTACCTAACTGGCAGTGTGTCCTGGTTGTCAGGCCCTTGATTTTATTTGAGATGGAACCCTCCAGAGGACTCTGAAGTCAGTTGTGCCTAACAAGATACTAGCAGTCAGAAGCAGAGCTGTGGTGACCTCTGGAGCCACGGAGGGCATGCTGATGGCCACCAAATTACCCTCCAGGGGGTCCTGGAGCAGCCTTGTGGTGCTCTTCTGGTGATGTCTGTAAACCTGATACACCTTCCTGTCCTCCTTGAGTTTCCTTGGGAGATCCTGGTATATACTGTGGACTGCTATGGCTTTTCTTATAGTAAAGTGCCAGCATGTTGTATGGAGGCCACAATTATTTCTGCTTGTGTTGTAATATACCATAAAGTCCTTGAGAAACTATCCTGATGAGAGGCTTGGCCCACTCATAGGAAGGAAAAGCAAGCAGAAATTGTCCATGAGGAAGCACAGACATTGGACTTAATAGAAAAATATTTAATTTAACTTTACAAAATATTCTAACAGATCTCATGAAACCATTGGCAAAGAAAGGAAACTAAAACAAGTGTTTCACCAAATACAGAATATCAATAAAGAGAAAACATTAGGAAAAGAAACCAAATAGAAATTCTGGTGCCAAATAGTACAATAATAAAGGAAACCAAAATTTCATAAGGGAGCTTATAACACAGAATAAACCTGGCAAAAAAGCAAACATTAAGAATTTGCTCCCCCTTCTCAACCCACATTCTCTCTCCTAGTAACCTATACTGTATTCATTAGATCCATGAGATTATGCATCATATTTAGTGATGCTGATGCTTAATGTATGTAGAAAATTAATAAAGTTTATTGTAAATGAATAGGCTTGATGGTAACACATTATAGTGTGTATAACTGACACTACTGATTTATAAATGTGATTGTGGCTGGAAGGGGTAGTCTAGGGAGGTAAATGTCAATTGAAAGAAAATGAGAGTATAATCTAGGGAGTATAAAACATAGTCACCTAGTGGATTAAATCTTGTACAAATACAAGACAGTTCTTCTATTACAAGTTGTTATGAATATGGTGATGCATGGAAAAATACAACTAATATAACTTATTGACTATAGTTAAGAGTAGTATTGTAATATTTTTGCAACAATGACAAAAAGCACTATTTCAATGCTAAGGTTCAAAAACAGCAGAGGATAATGGGGTATTATGGGATAATGGGATTGTTCCTTATAGAGTAATGAAAGTATTCTAAGATTGACTGGGGTGGTGACTGCACAGCTCTGTGCTGAAACTGAGCTCCACTGGGTGTACACTTTGGCTGGATTTTATAAGATAAGGGACCATATAAATCAGCGAGCACTGTGGTGGATGATGGACTCTGTTAACAGGACAAATATAGTAATGTTTTCTCATGAATTATAACAAATATAAAATACTAATACATGGTATTAACAGTAAGATGGTTTGTGGAGAAAATAGACCAAATGTAAGCTATGGAATATAGTTAGCAGTAGTGTTATGACAATGTACTTTGACCATTTGTAAAAAATATTCTATACCAATGCAAGTTGTTGTTGGTGGGGTGATAAACAGGAATCCTCTAAGGCATGCATGGTTGTTTTGTTAATTCACACCTTATCTAATAAAATAAGACACCCTGGGGTAAGTGGTGCCATCATGGTGAACCACACACTCCTGCATGGACATAGAGCTGGATCTATGGCCCAGGTAGCAGCAAGAACCTTTGAATGTGCCATGGGTGGGTTGGTGAGCCCTGGGACCCACTGCACCATCTGCCTGACCCTGCAGTGCTGGTGGCCACACAGCACAAAGTAGCCCTCTGTCCAGTTCATTGGTCCTGATACCTGTTCCTGCTAACCACCCACTGGAACTCACTAAAGCCTGATTGCTCCACTTCTGTCCACTCCGTCCAAAGAAGAAGAGGTTTTCTGAGCCCTTGGTACACAATTATTACAAGCTCTGGGAGCCACCTGGGCTCCTAAGGACTCCTAGCCAATATGCAGAACTCAGGAGCCCAGGAACTCCCATGCTCTTCTGAGATTTTGTACATTGGGTAGGATCATACCCTGCACTCCAAATTTCCATAACCAGAAAGAAAGTGAATGGAACCCCTTCTCAGTTCCCAGAGCATTGTTGCAAAAACAAGGGTTTTTTCCTGGTTCAGAAGAGACTGTCACCTAAGGAGTCTTGACCTAATCTAAAGGCTCCCCTGCCTGGGTACCACCAGCTCAAAAACCTGGGATTAGAGACTTGGGCTTCCTCTTACTTGTGTGGACCAGAGTCAGGTCACACATTGAGGCTCCTGTGCAAGAGCACTGAGACTGGCCATGAACCTGTGTGGGAAAGACAGCCCCAGACCCAACACTCCTGTCTTCCCACCAGACACTGCTGACCTCTAGACTCAACTTCAGACTTCAGGGGTCCCCCTGCACTCTTTCTGTTCTATCCAGCACCACCTTTTTTTTTTTTACAAAGTAAATTTCATTTTTATCACATGCATAAATAAAACTACAAATCACAATAGAGCCCAATAAATTATAAAAGTGAAAACACCTGTGGAACCTCACCAAAATAAAAGTATAGAACATTGCCTACCTTTAGGGATGCCTCCTTTGTGTCCTTTCCCCCAAATTCCTTTTCCAATATAACCTCTGTTCTCACTTATTTTAATATAAAAAAATTAAAATTTAAAACTAACAAACAAAAGAAAATAAGCAAACTTGGAGAGACTCAATTGATATTATACAGTCTGTGGAGTAAAGTAAAAAGGAATGAAGAAAATTAAACAAAATATATGGGACCAGGGCCCGGCTAGATAGCTCAGTGGATAAGAGCACACTGGGGTACCACATGGGAGGCCCTGGGTTCGGTTCCCGGGGACCTCTCTGAGCGGGCAGACAGCCTTGAGAAAGGCAAGCTGCCGTGGGCGGGGCAGAGCCACCGTGGGCAAGGCAAAAAGCCGCCACGGGCAAGGTGGAGCCCCCACGGGCATGGCAAAGTCACCCGTGAAAAGCGGAGCTGCCGCCTCGAACCGCGGAAGCCGTGCAGCCCACAAAAAACATGGAGGACTGCTGCCCGCAAAACATGGAGCGGAGCCACCCATGAAAACGGAATGGAGCCACCCTTGAACAGAGCGAGCCACTGCTGCGGAGGGCCGACTTGGCGCATCGCCACAAAGACGGGGGGAGACAAGAAGCAGACATAGAAAAACACAGAAGAATGGACACACAGCAAGAACAAGCAGAAAGGGGGGGGGGTATGTAATAAATAAAAAAAATAAATCTAAAAAATATATATATATATATGGGACCAGATAGTAGATGTGGCTCAAGTGGTTGAGCACTTGCTTCCCCCATGTTTGTTCCTTGGTTCACTTCCCAGTGCCTCCTAAAATCAAAACAAATCAAACAACAAACAAACAAACAATCAAATATAAAAGAACAACTAAGGGGAGGCAATGTGGCTCAGTGGTTGAACACTGGCTTCCCACATATGAGGCCCTGGCTTCATTCCCTTGCCCTGGTACCTAAAAAAGTAAAGGGCCCTATGGGACATGTTCGAGTGTACTAAAATTCACATGAGATTATCCCATAAGATATGGAAAGAGAGAAAGAGAGAAAGTGATAGAGAGAATATGAGAAGAAATAATGGACAAAATGTCCCCAATTTAATGAAAGATATATATGTACATGTACAAGAAGGTCGATTTACTTCAAACAAGATTAACTCAAAGAGATCTAAGACATATTATAATCAAACTTCAAAAGACAAAGAGAATTTTGAAGGAAACAAGAGAATAGTGACTAATCAGATACATGGGATCTTTGATTACACTATCAGCCATTTTCAGAACAGTAACATATGAATGGGATGATGCACAAAGTATTCAAATAAAGGGAAAAAATTGTCAACCAAGAATTCTGTATCTGGCAAATTCCTACAAAATGGAGAATTTAGACATTCCTGGATAATAAAATGTGAATGAGTATGTTGCTAGTTGTCCTGCTCAACAGGAAATGCTGAAGGGAATCTTTCAGGTGTACATAAAAGTACACAATAGACAGTAACTGAAGGCATAAGAATAAATACAGAACAGCAGTAAAGGTAAGTGCATAGGTATGTATAAATGTCAGTAGTAGTAGTATATTTTTGTTTATAACTCCTATTTTATTCCTATTGAATTAAAAGACAAATGCATAAAACAATTTTTATAAACCCATGTTAAATAGAACATTAGCTACAATTATGCAATTTGTGGCAATAACATAAAAGAGAAGGGTGGAGATACATAATAGCAAAGAATTTGTACACTACTAAACCTAAGTTGGTTTTAATTCAGACTGATTTCTAACAAACTCAAAATATCATGGTAATCCACAGGAAATCCATGAAGAAAAGTTAAAAAAAGAAAAGGAAATACAAAAGATCATTAAAGTAAAATGAATTAAACATAAAGGAAGTAGAAATGGAGAATGAAGATAAAAATATATGACATATAAAAATAAAATAAAATATGATAGCAATTAATTTAAATGTAAAAGTGGTAATGATCCATTTAAAAGGTAGAGGTTGGCAGAAGTGATAAAAAATAAAACATGGAAGTAGAAGAGTCTCAAGTGATTGGGATCCCATTTACTATATGGGAGGCCCCAAGTTCAATTCCTGGGTTCCCCTGGTAAAGGCAAGCCAACCCACGTGGTGCAGTGAGCTGACAGTCCAAGTGGCATGGTGAGCTGATGGCCCATGTGGCACAGTGAGCTGGTGCAGCAAGATGACACAACAAAGAGAGACAAGCAGACACAGAAAAACACACCCAAAATGGACACAGTGAGCACAGGCAGCAAGGGGAGGCATAAATAAATAAATAAATAAACAAACAAACAAAATAAATAAATAATAAAAATAAAACATGATCCATCTCTAAGCTTTCTAAAAGAGACTTGACTGTAGGTCCAAATATACTAATAAGTTGATAATGAATACATGGAAAATGATTGTCCTGGAAAATAGGAAACAAAAGAGACCTGGGGTGGCACACACACACATATCGGATATGACCTTTAAGACCAATATATTTACAAAAGGGAAAAATAGTTTACATATGGGTAAAAGGTCAAAGATTGAAGAATATATAACAATTAGGAAGCCAAAAAGCCAGCCAAAATATGAAGGAATAACTGATAGAAATGAAAGCAGAAAGAGTTCTACAATAATGCTTATCAAATGCAATATGCTGTTTGTTTATGGTTAGAGCTACCAGACAGAAGATCAACAGGGAAATACAGGTTTTAACACTGTAAATGAACTAGACCTCACATAAACATGTACAGAACACAAAATACAATAAAATACACATTCTTTTCAAGTGCACATGGGACATTCTTCAGGATAAACAATGTTAGGGTACAAAGCACATCTCAATAAATTTTAAAAGAATGAAATATACAAAGTAGATTTATGAACAGGAAGGAATTAAGCTACAAAGCAATGAGAGGAAAATTGGAAAATTCACAACTAATTGAAAATTATAAAATGCACTCTTAAACCACAGACTTTAAAGAAATAAAAGGTATGATAAAAGAGTATTATGAACAATAATACTACAATGAATTATATATAACTTAGATAAAATAGGGATGTTCCTAGAAGCATACAAACTACAAAAACTGACTCAAGAATAAATAGAGAATAAGATCAGAACTAAAACAAGAGATTGAATGAGTAATCAAAAACTACCCAACAAAGAAAATCCAGGAGCAGATGACTTCACTCATTAATTTAAAAATATTAATTAAAACTAATGGTTTTCAAACTCTTCTAACTATTAAAGTAGAATGTGAGCAAGATTTTTTTTCTGGAACTCTTTGTAGGCTTTATTTTTTTTTTAAATATGAACATCTTATTTCATTTTTGAGAAAAATGTATATCATTTTTCTGTATTTGGAAAACAAAAAGGGTGAAACATGATAGTATAATGTGAAGCTACACATTTAAATACCATGAGTTCTTATAGAACAGATTTTAAGATTCATTCTCTGCTGAATTAAGAGATATGTGGGGCTGGCTGTAGCCCAATGGATAGGGCATGGGTACACCACATGGGAGGCCCAGGTTTCAGTTCCTGGGGGCCTCTCCAAGCAGGGCAGACTGCCTTGAGGGGGAAAGCTGCCATGGGCAGGGCAGAGCTGCAATGGGCAGGGCAAAAAGCTGCCACAGGCAGGGCAAAGCCACCACAGGCAAAGCAAGTCACCCAGGAACAGAATGGAGCCACCTGCAAGCAGAGCAGAGCAGAGTCACCCACCAGTGGGGCAAGCCACCAGTGAGTGGGCAAGACCACTGCTCACCAGTGAGCTGACTGGACGCATCGCCACAGCGGGGAGAGACAAAGCAGACACAGAAGAACACAAAAAAATGAACACAGCAAGAACAAGCAGAAAGGGGGGGGGCTATGTAAAAAAAAGAGATATGTGAAACATAATGAAATTTGATAAGAGGAAAAGTAAGTTGGGGTTGCACAATTTGAACAGTTTGATAGTGGTTATGGGGAAAAGTACAGCAATGATCTCTTCTGTAATTTTTATTAATAGTAATGTTATTGTAACCCTATTGTACTCACTTTTTAAATGACTTCCAGTATCATAAACATACACTTCATAAGACCCATTTAAATATAGTTTGTTTATAGCAGGGATCTTTTACTGTAAACATACATTGTTTTAGAAAACTGGTAGTTGGCTATACATGTTTTCAAAAGCTGTTAGCTGACTATAAATCCATTTTGGAAACTTGTGCTCTTTATTTACAGCAAAAATATATTCTGTTCAATTTGGTACCAAAATATTTTTAGGTAGATATGTATGTTTGTTTAGAAGTTAGAAATTTTAAATACTCATCTTATGTTCATTTGGATTCATTATTGAATTGTCTCCTGTTACCAAGCAAAGTTGTCAAGTTTTTGGCCTATATTTCCCAAAATAATTTGATTATCAATTACAGAGAAACTATTTGCTTCTAAATATATGGTAAACTTTTCTTGGATCCACAATAATTGATTCATAAAGTTGTAAATTCAGAATATGAAGAGGGCAGTATGATATTGTATACTCTTCAACTGGTTAACTTTATCTTTGGGCTGGTTTTTCTTTTCAGCTGAAACTTACCTTATGTATAGTTTGGTTAAATAAAGTAGTAGGCAATTAAAATTTCAAAAGAACCAAGTGAAATATAAAATTTTTAAACTTATCCATTTGAGTTTCAGACTTACAGTTAATGAACATAAAGCACACTAAAAATGTAAGATATTTTAAAATATCATTGCAATAAAAATAATACTTTTAAAAAAGTAAAAAGCTGAAGATATATATTTAGTCTGGCAGAGAATTTTCATTTTAATAAGCCCTTTTCTGATTTTTAGCTCATAATTGTTCTATAGACATTTTCACTTACTTTGCAATTGAGACCAGAAACACTTGAAGATCTGGTCCTGCAGGGAAGTAGGAAATTTACTCCTAGACCAGAAATGCTTGCCTCAGAGTTATTGTTTATTTGAGATGAGCCACAGAAGGGCCATGTTTTATTCAACTTTTGTGATAGAGGGTAACAGCAGGTTTTACTTTGTTTTTAAACTTTGTTTCCCATATTGTTTTCAATCTTTTCTTTATAACTAAGAAATTTTGAGAAATTGCATTTATTTTTAAAATGTGGGAAGATAAATCAGATTTAACATGAATGCAAGGTCAGTTCTCTAAGAGGAAGTGTAGTCCAAAGTAGCAAAAGTGAGACCAGGTTAAACATGTAGCCTTTATCTTTTAAAAACATGGTGCTTGCTCTTTTGCCCATGTCTCTTTTATGACGCTAGAGTAAATGTGTCCTTGATGTAAATGCAAAGCATTTCTTTTTTATTAAATTGTAGATGCAGTAGTTAAGACTTTACAATATAATTCAATAATAAAAAGTAATTAACCTCTAAAACCACATGCTAATTTCCTAAGAGACAGGAGTCTCAGTATATTAGATTGAGCCAAGTTGCCTGCTCAAGGACTCCCTCACCAATTCTAGAGAATGTGACTGAAAGTTTTGCTGATGAGAACTTGCTTTAATGCTGGTTTTCCCCATGTGCGGTCTTTCTTGCCTCCTAGAATTGCCCAGAAATGCAACATATAATGAAAATGGGTGGAAACAGCAATCTGACATCGAGGGCTCCTCTCTGTGTGCACATAGTGCTCCTTTTAACTTCTCTCCCAACCTTGCCTTCTTCTGCCTTGCACCCTCCCTACCCCAACCTGCAAGTCTACTTGGCAAAGGCATTTAAGCCAAGTAGCCCTGCACAGGGCTTTTCTATCCTGATGGCCAGTCTTCTTCTGACACTTACAGTGGGCACATTTAGGGTTTCATTCTTTGGAAATAGTAGAAAGCTTCACATTCCTCTTCTGGAACTTCTGAAAGCCTGCATGATTACTAGCAAAGCTCTTGCAAGTGCCACAGCTGCTTGGTAGGTTCCTAACAGCTGATCTTCCAGGAAGTCCACAACCTTTGGAGGAAATGGAGTTTCTCCAAATCATAGCTACGCCACCCTTGGGCATCCAGTTCCTGTTTTCAGCTCCTTTAAATCTGGTTTTTGAAAGCTCTCTTGATCCTATTAACGTAAACACATTACAAGTAGACACTATCAGATACAGCTCTCATCTGTGTGAAAAGATGGTTGATATGAGCTGGTAAATCTTAAGTTCAGTTAACTTGTCCAGAAAGCCAGGTGGCTTTCACTATGTTTAAAAATACATTGCATTTTTCAAAAAACTTACTATAAAGCTATTGTGATTAAAAGAGTGTAATAATGGTAAAAGCAATAGAAAGCAGGTGATTGGAACAGAATAGAGAGAAAAGAAGTATATCTACATGTATATAATTTACAGTCAACTAATCTATGACAAAGGAGTAAAGGCAATTCAAAGATATAAGGATAGTCTTTTAAACAAATGGTGCTGGAAAAACTGGACAACCAATGCAGAAAGAATATAGACATATATACATTTCTACAAAACAAACTCAAAATCATCATAAATCTAAAATAAAATGCAAAAATATTTCTTTTTATAAGATTAGACATAGGAGGAAATCTAGGTTGCATTGGGTTTAGCAATGACTTTTTATGTATAATACCTAAAGCATTATATATTGAAAGAAAAAAATGGTATTTGGACTTCATTAAAAAATTTAAAACTGTATTCTGCAAAAGACACTAATAAGGAAATGAAAAGGTAAAGTATAGACTGGGAAGAAGTATATGCAAACCATATATCTGATAAAGTATTTATAGCCAAAATATACAAGGAACACTTAAAACTCAACAATAACAAAACAAACAACCCAATTAGAAATAGACAAAAGATCTTCACAGATACTTCATCAAAAAAGATTTAAAGATGACATAGAAGCATATGAAAGTTCTTGCAACATGATGTCATTAGGGAAATATAAAATTTTAAACATCAGATACCACTAAACAACTATTTGAATGGTTAGAAACCCAAAAACTGACAACTGCAAATGCTATTGAGGATGCGAGCAGCAGGAAAACTCATTCACTGCTTGTGGAAAGCAAAATGGGGCAGTCACTAATTCTGTCTTCTAGAAATTAAAATCTGCTCTTATGTGTCTTTGTTGTATTTTTAATAATTTTTTAAAAATTTTACAAGATACTTATATTACATAAATGTTACAAAAATATATAGGGAATCCCATATGCCCCACTCTCCATGCCCCCCATGCCCTCCCACATAAATATCCTTCATTAGTGTGGCACATTCATTGCAATTGATATATGCATTCTGGGGCTTTGCCACTGAGCATGGGCCATAGTTCACATTGCAGATAACACTCTCTCCCACACAGTTCTATATGTTATGTGACAATATAAAGTGGTCTATATCTGTTGTTGCAATGTCATTCAGGATGATTCCCAAGTCCTGAAAAAGCCTCTGCATTACAACTGTTTTTCCCTCTCCCTGCCCCCAGAGCCTCCAATGGTTCCTGCCTCCACATCCATGTTGTAATTTCTTCCAATGTTAGAACCACAATATGTCTATGGTATAATACCAGTAAGTCCACTCTAGTCCATAGTTCATTCCCCGATCCTGAGGATTCTTGGATGGTGATGTCCACTCAATCTCTAATTGAAAGGAGACTTTGATCTCATACAGCTGATGGATGGGGCTCTCTTTCTTACAGGTGTTGGTTCTCTCATTTCATTGGTATGGTGGTTGTCAATCCTCACCTCCTAGATAGTTGTCCTGGCTGAGTCCAATGAACTGGATTTAATGAATTTTTAATCTTGACCATTGTGTCTTTCATTCCCATAAGGTCTGTTACTTTTCTTTGCAGGCTTTCAAATTTTTCTTTATGCTCTTCCAGTTTCTTCTTAATATCCTTTATTTATTACATCATATTTTATTTAAATTCTTTGAAGTGATTTAGGAGACCTGTGTGATTATCACTGATTAATTATATTAAACCCTGTATCTTTTCAGGATATTTGGGTTGTTCTTTTGGCTGGGCCATTGCTTACTGTTTCATAGTATGGCTTGTAACTTTTTCCTGATGTCTAGGCTTCTGAATATGTTGTCTTATTTACTCTGTTGGCTAATTTCTCTCTCTTGCCTATTGTTTTATTTTCCCACAGCTCTTCTTTGATATTTGGTTCAACTTATTCTCAGTCTTTAAAACTGTCCATCATAAGCTTTCAAAATTGGACCCGGGAATCACTAGTGGGGTACAGATTTTCTCCCGGGGTTGGACACAGATAGTATGAACAGTTTTTGTCCATGCAGTTTCCAGATTAGTGAGCAGATGGCTCTAGTAAGCACACCTTTCCATGGAGATGTTTCAGTCTCAGCTTTCCTGTGTTCTTGTGTTGAATCTCCAGATTGGAAATTCAAAGTGGGCTCTGCTGGCCTAATTCACTAAAGAAAAGCCCAATGTTTCAAAATGGAGATACTCAGAGTTCAGTAAGCTAAGGGCCAAAGAAGAAATGACAACAAAAATGAGAAAATATTTAAAACTCAAATAAGAGACCATCTATCAAAACCCATCAGACATCAGATATATCCATACTTAGCCTGCATTGGATAACCTGTTCAAGGAACTCTAAATTGGCCTTCAGGCCCTGGGTTACAATGGCTCCTGGCAGAGGAGGTTCACAAGGCAGGAACATGCTTCTGCTAAACTTTTCTGGGCCACAGAATAGCAGCCACCAGGTAGTGCCTGACAACTGGCATGTAAAGTCAGTTCACCCCTCCTCCACTGCAGGGTTTCCCAGTGGGCATGGCCCAAATATGCCCAGGGCTGAATTACATGGGGCTGGAGGGCACTGGGGAGGGACTCTTTTGAAAAGAAAGTTCCTGTGAAGAAGTTAATGCTGTAAAGAACAGAAAGGAATGAAATAGAATAAAAAGCCAATTCTAGAAACTGTAACATAGCTCTAATTCTGTTTTGTGGTGGTGCTGGTGGTGGTGGTTCAAATATATAAGTAAAATGAATAGAGCACTAGTAAAA
Organism: Chaetophractus vellerosus; assembly: GCA_004027955.1. NCBI lineage: Eukaryota > Metazoa > Chordata > Mammalia > Cingulata > Chlamyphoridae > Chaetophractus > Chaetophractus vellerosus. The sequence goes on along the minus strand of PVKH010000038.1, from coordinate 7,660 downwards.
TTGATTGTTATGGGGGTATTAAACACTTCTGGTGTCAAAACAGACCACACACAACAAAGCAGGCTAGTAAAATAGGGAATCAATAGGTGGATCTGGAACCTGGCAAGAAATCCACATGGATATTGATACCTCCAAGATGACTGCTGCAAGATCCTCACAAGAATCACATTCAGAATGAGATTTCTGCTATTTGGAATGAGGTTTCCTCTGGAAGCAAGGAGAAACCCTGGATATTCTCCAGGGGCCTTATAATTGGGCTCTTCTGGGAGATTGATGGGTGAGGTAATCAAAACAACAAACAACTGGAAATCCTCCCATGCCATTAACAAATGGGTGGATTTATTAATGGTTTAAAAGCAGGCACAATGCAAATATTCTCACTGTCCTGATTTTGTGATAATCAGGGTAGACTAAACATTCACTATATTAGAAACCATGCATGTGTCCCCAGACCTAGTTTTTCTCCCTAGGTCTGGGTTTTAGAATGCTGGTAATAAAACAAGCCTGATTTATTATATAAAGATCTTGTATGGAAAATGACTGTAACTTTAAGTATCTTTGGTCAATCTTAGGAGATATAGCAGGGAGGCAGATGTGGCTCAAATGATTGGGCATCTATGTCCCATATGGAGGGACCTGGGTTTGATCCCTGGTGAAAAGTAAAAAAAAAAAAAAAAAAAAAGAAAAATATAGATGTTGCATGGGCCTTAAATGAATAAGCCACTAGCAAAAGTGCTTATAATGTGGTGGTGTGGGGAAATTAACCACATCAGGAGTCAACACACTTTCAGTCTCTACAATGTTTGCAGATACTGACTGATGGGACACATAGAACTGTATGAAATAGTGAGGCACTCTGCTAGCTTCAGCAGCACATATACTAAAATTGGAGAAATACAGAGAAGATTATCATGGCCCCTGCACAAGGATGTCATGAAAATTCATGAAGTGTTCCATGTTTTTATTCATGCATCTATGTCAAAGATGATAATAACGGGGGAGTATGGAAAAAGTGTGTCAAATGTATGCTATGGGCCATGGTTTGTGATAAAAGTCTGATGATGTGTAATAATAATGTGTAATAAAGTTTCCACCATGGTGTGGTATGTTAATTGAAGGATGTTGCATGGGACATCTGTGCATATGCATTATTGTTTTTTAAGTTCACAACTTCTTTAATAAAAATATACTTAAAAATAATAATAGGGTGTGTTGGGGGAAAATACACCAAATGTAAGATACAGACTCTAATTAGTAGTAAGAATTTGATGATATTCTTTCATGATGTGTAACAAATATCTCACAACAATGCAAGGTGTTGGTGGTAAGTTAATGTATGGGACCTCACTACAATGTTATGCATGTTTTCAACTTTTACCATGCACTTATTGTTTATGTATGTCCATATATAAATGATATAATAATAAAAAATAATAATAAGGTGTGTTTGGAGAAAATAGACCAAATATAAGATACTTTGGTAGGTAATTTGAGGATGCTCTTTCATCCTTAGTTAAAAATGTTTCACAACAATGCAAGGTATGGATTAAAAGTGTTTCACAACAATACCAATGCCTACAAACTTGGACCTCATTGCTCAAGAGGCACCAAGTCTGAAAATCCAGCTTGCAAAATTTATTCATAAAAAGTAAGGGGAAGGGAAGTGGCTATGGTTCAAGCAATTGAGCTCATTTACCATATGGAAGACCCAGGTTTGATCCTGGTAAAAAAAGTAAAAGGCATCCCAGACCTGTGCAGCATAGGGAGGTGCAGGTGCCCATGTGGCAAAGCAATGCACCACAAAGACTATGACACAACCAGATAGGAAAAAGAAAATTAGGGGAAGATGGGGGTGAGAAGAAAAAACAAACAAACAAACAAAACAAAACAAAAAAAACACTCTCCTTGGCATGAAGGAGATTGCAATTTAATAAGAAGTGTGGTTGTAGTTTGAAGAGGGCAGTGTTGGAGAGGGATCCATGAGGGCTTTAGGAAGAGAGGATGGGTATATTTATCAGACAGAGGACTGGGTGGCTTCCCACAGGAGGGGAGGCTTGAGCTGTGTTTAATAATAGGATTAGTAGTTAGCTAGCTGGTAAAGAATGAAAGATTATTCTAGGAGGAAGGAAAACATGAGGGGGTTAAAGGATGTATGTGGTGTTAGCACTACCAGAGCAAAATGTCAGTACTAGCTGACATATTTGGTGTATTTAAAATAGCAAAACATTTTTAAAATAACTGGTAAAATATAAACTTTTAAAATAATTGTTAAATATTATCATTTTAATATAAATTATTAGCTAAGAATGAAAGCATTACTCAAAATATAAACTAAACACTAGTTGAAAATGAAAGTATTTTAACTCTTTTTAAAAGTGCAGTCTTTAAAACTAAGAGGCTTCAATGATTTTATTTAGCTGTGAATGCATTTTGAACTAAATTTTGGATACAAGTTTTCTTTTAGTTAAATAATGTTATGTACACTAAATGGGAGAATAATGATAAGCTAGTTATAAATGCTTTTCTCTGATTCCTTAATTTTTTAATAATCCCACTTCTGATTTGATAATTTAGAGATCTTTTAAAATTATTTTAATAATCTGTGCTCAGTTGATAGCAAGTTCCAGTTGTTTCAAAGAAAGCATTTCTGATTTGTCTCCATACCCTTTGATTTTTTTCTCATGTATATAGAGGGATTCTGATGTAGTGATCCATATGTAAATAACTGCTATGTCATATTCTACTTGTTTAGAAAGTATTTGAAATAAAATGAATGATATTCTTACCAAAAAAAGTAAGGGGGAAAACACATAGACACACACCCTACAGCACCCCAACCTGTAACCTTCTCCTGTGGTCCTATGGCATGCCAAAGCCCCAGTCCACACACAATAAAGAAAAGCCATTTGTAGGTTAAAGAAGGAGATAGAGCCCTACTTGCCTATTCATCAGATGTTAGGGAGAGAAGATAAATAAAGATCAAGGGCTGAATCCACCAATCAAAAAGCACAGCCTTCTTTTCATTTAGGCACCTGGGATCACAGCCTCCAACTTTGAAAAGCAGCAAATGGAAGACCTGGCTAGAGAAATAAGTAAATCCAAAACCTTTGTGAATGACTATCACCACCCTTTTTAAAAAATATATTTCTATTGAAGTATATCATTCATACATAAACATAAACATTAAGTGTATAGTAAAAGTGAACTTACAAAATAAACATATATAACATCCATCTTACAGGGATCCCATGCATCACCCCTCCACTGACACCATGCATTGTCATGATCCACTTGTTACAAACTATGTAAGAGAATCATCAATATATTACTACTAGATGCTAGTCCAAATCTTACATTTGGTGTATTTCCCCCAACCCACCTTATTTTTTAAACAAATCAATTTTATTGATACATATTAATAAAGCATCCAATTTATCCAAAGTGTACAATTAATGGTATTTGGTATCATCACATATTTGTACATTCATCACTACAATCATTATTAAAGCATTTTTGTTATTTCAATAATAATAATAAACAAGAAACAGGCAAACAAGGAAATTCCTCCCTTCTCAATCTCCCTGCTGAACATAGTTGCTATTTCTGGCTACTCTTTTTTATGACTTATTTAATTTATTTATTCCCCCCATTCATTCTTTTGTGTTCACTGTCTGCTCTTTGTGTGTTCTTCTGTGTCTGCTTTTCTTCTCTTTAGGCAGCACTGGGAACCAATTCTGGGACCTTCTGGAATGGGAGAGAGGTGCTCAATCTCTTGTGCCACCTCAGCTCCCTGGTCTTCTGTGTCTCTTATTGTCTCTCCTCTGTGTCTCTTTTTGTTGTATCATCTTGCTGCACCAGCTTTCTGTGTGGGCCAGCACTCTTGCATGGACCAGCACTTCTGCCTGGACAAGCACTCTGTGTGGGCCAGCTCTCTGCATTGGCCATCTCACTGCACAGGCCAGCTTGCTTTTCACCAGAAGGCCACAGGAATTGAACCTTGGACCTCCTATATGGTACACAGGAGCCCAATCACTTGAGCCACATCCATTTTCCTTTCTGGCTATTCTTGCACAATTATTTGTTTATTAGGAAGTTTTATTGAGATATATTCACATATGACCTAGCCAAAGTGTACAGTAATTTTTTTAGCTTTTTAAAAGATTTATTTTATTTATTTATACTCTCCACCTCCTTGTATGTTTGCACTTGCTGTTTGTTTGCACTCATCATCCTTCTTTCTTTAAGAGGCTCTGGGAGCTGAATCGAAGACCTCTGATAAGGGAGGGAGGTTCCTAATTGCTTGAGCCACCTCTGCTCCCTGCTTTATTGTGTTTCTCATTAGGTTTTAATTCCCTGTCTCTTGTTTTGTCATCTTGCTGCATCAGCTTGCTGTGCCTGCCTGTCTTGTCAACTTGGTGTCACTGGCTGTCTTCTTTAGGAGGCACCAGGAACTGCTGCTCCCTGCTTTTGTTGTGTCCCTCATTATGTCTTTCTTCTTATGTCTATTGTTGTGTCAGTTTGCCACACCTGCCCATCATGCCAGCTCACTGTCTTCTTAGGAGACACTGGGATCTGAATCAGGGACCTCACATGTGGTAGGCAGGAGAACAGTCATCTGAGCCACATCTACTTCCTTGTTTTAGCTTTTAAAAACCTTTATTGGGGACGGCTGGATAGCCCAGTGGATAGGGTGCCAGCATACCACATGGGAGGCCCCGGATTCGGTTCCCGGGGACCTCTCCTAGCGGGCAGACCGCCTTGAGAATGGCAAGCCACCATGGGTGGTCCAGAGCCACCATGGGCAGGGCAAGAAGCTGCCATGGACAGGGCAAAAGCTGCCACGGGCAGGGCAGGTCACCTGCAAATGGAGTGCAGCCAGCCACCCGCGAACTGAAGCAAGAGCCGGCCATGAATGGAAGCAGAAGCCACCCACAAGTGGGGAAAGCCACGCCTGCACAGTGACCAGTCTCGGCGCATCGCTGCAGTGGGGGGGAGGGGAGATATGTAATAAAATAAATAAATCTTTAAAAAAATAAATAAAATAAATAAATAAAAAACCTTTATTGTAAAATTGTTAAAAAAATAGAAAATCAATTGAAAGAAATTATAAATTTTAAAAGAGAGTTAAGGCCAGGTTCAATTTAATATAATCAATTATTAGAAATAAATAGTATAGCAACAAACATTTATAAATAGAAATAATAATTCTAATGTAATAGAAATTAAATATAACATAATTCTAATTTTAATATTACAGTTCTATTGGACATAACAATCTAAAAAAATGAAATAAATTATTGGTTTTGTTATTTAATTTCCATTTAAGCCATAATTCTTTCAGGATAATCAAATTACTATTTGGGAATTCTTCACATCTTATTGGAATGAATTATCACAGATAACAATATGTCAACTCATAATTTCATGAGGCAGAATTCAAAACATTTTCAAAGTAGTCATGCTAAATCATTATTGACCCAGATGGATTATTTTAATTAAGGAGTATGCATAAGAAAGGGTCAAAGAATAATGACATATCCAAAAATATATCTCTTCTCAAGTCCTCTTCAATTAAAAGAAAGTGTTTCTTTTGTATGAAGAAACTTACAAAATACTGGTCATCACCACTCTTTTGATAGGCATCTGAGCAAGCAGCCAAAGAGAGAAATACAGACAGACAGGGAGGGAGGGGAGAGGGAAGGAGAGAAGAATAATGGAAAAAATGTCAATCAAGACAGAAAAGATGAAGGAGATCATAAGAGCCTTCACTGCTCAGAAGGATTAGATTCCTGCTGTTTTCAAGTCTACCTGGGGATAATTACTGAAACTCTCTGTGTGTTTCTTCATTTGACAAGAAAGGAAAAAGATGAGTGATTGGCTTTAAACTTCCTAGTTAAAAAAAGATTTGTCCTTTTTAAACAATTGAAACCCACTTCATGAAACTGATTATAGCAGAGAATCTGTGATTGGAGGCAGGGGCAAAACTCTGGAACTCCAGTCCCCACAGCAACCTCTACATTGCCCTGTGGAGCATGTTCTCTGATGCCCACTGGATTTTCACCCTGTGCCATGTTTTATAATTTTTTTAAACCATGCATTTATATAAGTACAGTGGTTGTAAATAAAATGAGTCACACAAACAAGTTAACTCCTTCCATTTTATCTAAATTCATCCTACCTTGATCTAATAGCTGAAGCATGATTTGCAACTTTGTCAAAGTGCTCTAGATTTACTTTGTATTTAAATGTTTTCCTCTGCATGTATAGATGTGTGTGCATGCATGAGTGTGTGTGTGTGTGTGACAGTAAAATTCAATGGGTGAAAAGCAGAGGCCAGGCTCCACTGAGGACATAAACACCTCTAATGACAAGGCTCCATTCAGACCTAATCAGAGATTTATAACCCCTGCAAATCCTTTTCCTTTACATCAGAGTTTGGGAAACATGGCAAAAAATTCCACAGGAGACATTCTACCTAGAGGAGGAGCTATAACCCTGGAAGAAGGACAGTCCCCCAAAGTTTAGAGATGGAATTCAAATTGGTCCTCTATGTTCTGAACTATGTTGGGTTAGGCTATGTGTTCCTGGGTGGAGAAATAGGTTTCATTTATTAGGTATTAGGCTATTGGCAAATAAGGAACTTCAAAATCAGACCACAATGGGATGTCACTACACACCTGTTAGAACAGATAAAATAATGAATAGTGACAATACCAAATGCCTTTGAAGAGGCCCAGACTGGATCCTTTCTACATTCTTGTTTGGAATGTAAAATGAAACAGCCACTCTGGAAAAGAGTTTATTCAAAACAAAACAAAACCCAAAAGAAACTATACAAAAAAAGCACCTACCATAAGATGCAACCATTGCCCATGTGGGTATTTATACCAGAAATCAAAACTTACATCCACACAAAAACCATGAATATTCATATCAGCTATATTTGTAATTATCCTTTTATATTAAAAAGTTAAGCTTTTAAGCAAACTGTGGTCCTTCCTGACCATGAAATATGAGGCATCAAAAAAAAAAAAAAGCATAACTATTGATACACAAAACACCGTGGGTGTATCTCAGGATGTTATGCCAAGTGGAGAAGACAACCTTAAAAAGTCACCTTTTGGATGATTCCATTTATATAACAGCCTTGAAATGACAAAATTATAGGGATCAAAAACAATTTAGTGTTTGCCAGAGATTAGGAATGATGAAGATGGGTTTGGGATTTGAGGAAACTGAATATGATGTAAGGACTGAATTTTTCTGTACTTTGATGACATAGTGGTTAAGCAAACTGTGAAAATAATGAAAAAGAAAAAAGAACTGTGTACACATTGTACCAATTTCAATTTCCTGGCTTTGATATTGTACTATAGTCATGTCAGAAGTTACTATTAGTGAAAACTGGGCAAAGGGTATATGGGACATCTCCATATACTATCTTTGCAGACCCCTGTGAATCTATAATTATTTCAAAATAAAAATATAAAATAATAAATCCCATTGTAATATACAGCAATGAAATGATATTGAAACAGAAATACTATTTACAATAGAAAAAGAGAGAGCAAATGCAAATACACAAAATAAGGAATGAAGAAAAGGAGATCACTACTGACCCCACTGAAATAAAGAATATCATAAGAGGATACTTTGAAAA